>JAQIXQ010000898.1:0-19609 GCA_034700485.1 Pseudosinella alba
CCACGCCAAGCGTACCCTCTCATACCCAATCCATCCAATTATAAAGTGGCACAGGGCTTGCCAAGCATTACGAGGATAGTCCCTCCATATCCCTCTAATGTATTTGAGGGAATTGGATTTTCACTACAAAAAAACGACGACAAGGACGAGTCCATTCCAATCCATATCACATCACCATTTCACCATCCCGTTCTTAATGCTGTGTAACACAGGTTGGGCTATGGAATGGAGCTCAGTCAGTGTTTGAGGAAGGGAACGGAAAGGGAAGGAAACCAAGATGGATCGGATCGCATAAGCACCAAACCTCAACTCAAGCAAAAGGCAAACAATTAGTTTTTATATTTTTTATTAGTGCTCTTCCTTTTGTATACCAACCAACAACAAAAAGATATAATTAATTTATTATCACAAAAGTAAGGGGGATTGGCTAATTATTAATTAGGTTAATATAAAGTTAATTAAAAAAATGTGAAGGTCGGGGTTAGTTTGGTGGTGGTGGTGGTGGTGGCCATAAAAAAATTAATTTGGCTGGATTTGAATATTTAATAGCGTGTAAAAGTTAACTAGTTGGGGGGAAATTTTTATTTTAACTGTGTACGTAATTGTCGTGTGAATTTTAACCGTTCCAGTTCGTTTTCTTGGAGGGAAGGAAGGAGGTTAACTTAATTGGGATTGGCTTTGGATGTGACGAGAGGGAGGGAAGGAGGGATTGACGACGCTGACTCTGCTGCTGGACCCACCAACCATTTAATGCTTTTGCGAGTGACAGTGGACGAAGGGAAGGGGCAACACAGGAAGAAAGAAGTAAAGTAAGTTTAATTTAATTACATCTTAATGATCCATTAATAAAGTAAATATACAAAATTAGTGGTGGTTTTATGTACTCGTAAAAAAGTGGTGTATGGAGGTTGGTGCCAGGAAATTTGTTTACGTGGCGTGGAGTGTAGTAAAGCCATGCTTTATTGGATTATTGGGGTGTTTGTGCTCATTCCAAACTCACCGATTCTCTACTAATTAAGCCTTTGGGTTGTAATTAGTGACTGACTAGAATAACTGATCGAGAATAATCGGCAGTAATTAAATTAAAATTATTATTTTTTTTTTTTTAAATATTTACTGTTCAAATTTTAGTCACTTCATTTCCACGCATGACGCAAGGTCACGTCGCGTCATGGATTGTTATTCTTGAATTAAATTAACGTCTGAATTAGTATTCGCATGCTCATTAATTAATTATTACAATTTAAAAAATTGAAAATATGAGATAGATGAGATGATTGGCAATGAGCACAAAACAAAAGACTTGAAAGATTTTTACTTTCTCTGCACTGCAATATAGTCCCTATTATCCTTTTCAAATGATATTTAAGGGGTGCGAGCGGTGCTAAATTAAATTACCACGTTCAGAACCATTGGCCTAAATACTGGATATTTATGGTTGCACTGACAGTAACGTGACATGAATTTTCGACAGAATTTTTAACTTTTATAGTTGTAAGTCGTACTGCGCGTACGACTTACGAAAATGACTGGGTTTTGTTTTTAATACCAAGTTTACTAATTGTGAATTTTTGTTTTGATTTTATTTTTCAAGGTTATCCGGCCAGTATCACAAACTAAACGCCTGAGTACCAACTTAGGTACTCCGCTGTAATCTCAGGGAAGGGCAGAGGGCAAATCAGTGAAGCTAAAATGACTGACACTAGGCGCCGAGTTAAGCTGTATGCTTTAAATGCTGAGCGACAATGGGATGATCGAGGCACGGGCCACGTGTCTTCCTCCTATGTCGATCGCCTTAAAGGAATGTCTTTGCTAGTCAGAGCCGAATCAGATGGTTCACTTTTATTGGAGTCGAAAATTCAACCAGACACTGCATATCAAAAGCAGCAGGTACGTGTGTCTATTGAATTAAACCATTTGCATTTGATAAAATGACAAAAATGCTAGTGATTAGAGGTATGTGTTGGATCTATTGTTGTATGTGTTGTGAGTGTGAAACTATCAGCTAACAATAACATGATTTTTTTTGTTTTGTTTCATTTATCTAGGACACACTCATTGTCTGGTCCGAAGGTGACAATTTTGACCTGGCTTTAAGTTTTCAAGAAAAGGCCGGTTGTGATGAAATTTGGGAAAAGATATGTCAGGTGCAGGGAAAAGATCCTTCCGTTGATATCACTCAGGTTAGTGAGAATGCAACTTTCAGTAAATTTAATTTTCTTTAATTTCTTCATATGAGTAATGAATAGTGAAAACTATATGACTGCTTCCTGTCTCAGTATTTTCTAAATTAATCTAAATTGTATTTTTTTTGGTGTTCGCAGGATGTTGTAGAAGAATCGGAAGATGAGCGTTTTGAAGATGTTTCAGATCCGGCTCCCCCTATAGAATTGCCTGTTCCTGATATATCTCGGCTAGAAGACCTCCATGAATTAGTGGTGAGCTGCTTAGCCGTGCCTTTGAGGAGAGAAAAGCTGTCTCTAGCGCTGGAACAAGAAGGATATTTACGAAAAATTATCGAAACTTTTCGTGCAGCCGAAACAATTAATGACAGATCAGCTCTGAACCACCTGTACCATATTTTTAGAAGCATATTTTTACTTAACAAAAACGCCATTTTTGAAATACTGTTTGCCGGTATGCATTTTTATCGTTTTAAGTTTCTTATAAAAATAATATATTTTAAACTTTACTTTAAAATTTAAAAGCTATCAAATATAAATAAGTTCAATGAATATTAATGGATATTATGCATTTTTTTTTGTTTTTTTTTTCAGATGACCTTATTTTTGACGTTGTGGGTTGTCTTGAATATGAACCCAATAGTAGTTGTCCGAGAAAGCATAGAGAATACCTTAAGAAAGTAGCACATTTTAGGGAAGTAATCTCGATACGGAATACGGAACTCATATCTAAAATTCATCAAACGTACCGTGTGCAATATATCCATGATGCCGTACTGCCAGCTCCTACAGCATTTGAAGAAAATATGCTGTCCACTCTCTCATCGTTTATATTCTTCAATAAAGTAGAAATAGTTACCCTTATCCAGGTATGCATTACTTTACTATTTTCTCTTTTGTTATAATATTATATCCAATTTCTTTATAAGTTTCTAATGATTTTTATCGCTTGTTTTGTTCCAGGACGATGAGAAATTACTGAAGGATCTTTTCGCTGAATTAACGGATGAAGCGACAGAGGATGCAAGAAGGAAAGATCTCATATTATTTCTAAAAGAGCTGTGTGCCTTTGCCCAAAATTTACAACCCCAAGCAAGGGAATCGTTCTACAAGGTTAGAATACATTTTTTTTCGCATCGTGCTATATTAGTAACTCAAGCAATATATATTTTTACTTGAAAATATAATCTTTATTTTGTTTCAGACATTGACAAATCAAGGTGTTCTCCTGGCGTTGGAATTATCAATGCCACTTCCCAACCCATCCGCCAAATCAGCGTGTATTGATGTTCTGAATGCTGTGGTGGAGTTTTCGCCAACTATAGTTAGGGAATATTGCCTCCAGCAAGCTTCCGATGTTGATGATGTACGTATTTGATATGTAAAGTCTAATTAGTAGGTAACCAATCTATCAATTTGAGTAGGTTGTAATGTATACATGGTTGATTTTGTTACTTTTAGGACACCTTGCTGCTAAATGTTGTAATTGAGCAATTAATTAACGACAGAGATCCCGAGCTCGGAGGAGCAGTTCAATTAAGTGGAGTACTGAGGCTTTTAATCGATCCTGAAAATATGCTCGCCGCCTTAAATAAATCAGAAAAAGCCGATTTTTTGAATTTATTTTACAAGCAATCCATGAGCTTGCTAATAGGTAAGCACATGATAGTAAATATGTATATAAAAATTAGTCAATTTTAAAATATTTAAATGATGATAACACATTAAGGTTAAGGGAAGCTGTAGTATCGTAGAACAACAAGATCAATATCCTGTAGTTGGGTTAAAATTGGGAATGGGGTTTTTATGTTGAAAGGATTTTTGCGTTGTTTTTCTGCGATGTACAGGTGTTGTCCCAAATGTACCAAGATTATGAGAGCTGAGAAATATTTACTGCAATTACATGTTGCATTTATTGCTCTTGCTTTTAGTAATTTAGTACAACTAATACTTGCATTGTACATCTTCGAAATTTTCAGAACCATTGCTGGCAAACACTCAAGGCGAAAACCCAGAAAAAGAAGACCTCCAAACCGCACAGTTGCTGTGGCTGATACTTGAGCTTCTGACATTTTGTGTGGAGCATCACAGCTACCACATCAAGAGTTATATTATTAACAAGGATTTAGTTCGGAAGGTCCTAGTACTGATGAAATCCCAACACACATTTTTGGTTCTGGGGGCACTTCGATTACTGCGGAAAGTTCTGGCTCTCAAAGACGACCTGTATAATCGCTACATTATTAAAGGCAACTTGTTTGGGCCGGTGATTGATACATTTGTGAAGAACAAAGGCCGTTACAACTTACTTGACTCTGCAATTATAGAAATGTTCGAGTTTATCAAATCAGTAAGTCACAAGAATATTGTTTCTATAATGTAGTAAACCTCAAGTAGAAAAATATATGGTCTGACCTGACGTGATTGTGGTTTTTACTTTGCAGGAAGATGTCAAGCTACTCGTCAGTCACGTAATGGAGAGCTACGGTCACATATTAGATCAAGTGGAATATGTTCAGACTTTCCGAGCACTTCGACTTAGGTATGAACAACAACAGGAAAGGGTTAAAGACAGGAGCAGTATCGACAATGTCCCAGCACTATTGAGAAATACTAACCGCTTTCGCCGTGATCCTCGACAATTAGACGAAGAAGAGGAAATGTGGTTTAACGATGAAGAAGAAATTGAAGATGGTGATGGCGTTGTTCCTGCGAGTAATTCTCCTGAACTGATGGGTCGCAAAGTTGACGCAGACTTAGATTCTATAGGTAAATTGAGCACTTCAACTAGCTAAAAATGAACGATTAAAAGATGATTTGAATTGAACCAAATATAATATTTCTTCTTCGTTCAACCATAATAGGAAAGTTACTAGATAAAAAAGCTGAAGCCCTCGCTTCGGGAAGAACACTTAATAGTCCTGTAGGTGGTAGAACGCCACCGCTTTCTACTTCAACAGCTCCAAACATTGTAGCTTCTTCCTCTCCAAACGCGGTTACAACTTCCACTTCATCTTCGCCTGAAGGAAAAAGTGGAATGAAGAAGGTACGTCCATCTGAAATGATATGCTCTGCTGCCCGTAATTTCATAGCTGTAACCCATCTCTAACCTGATACCTTTCCTGAACCATAATACTTACCGTTTCTCTTCCTACTTTCAATTAACTTGTTTACCAATATTGTTTTTTTGTACATAATGCTAAAGCTTACTTCAAGAGCTAGTTTTATAGTCTACGTTATTATTAATGACATCTATCATGTTCTTCTGAGAATTCTGTTGGTTGACTGAGATGTATATATTTCTTTATAGTCCTTTTTTCAACAAATCTTTGCTACTCTGCAGGAGTCAGCCACTCAGGTTTGTTTTTTAAACATCAATTACTTAATGTTTGTGATGTTTCATACCAACAATGTGTATTTTATGTTACAGATTGGTCTCGTGGATTATGAGGGCGATTCAGATGAAGAAGAATCCGAAGAAACGAACGGTGATGTACATGAAGAGGAAGATCAACAAGAAAAGCCCGTAGCAAAGAGACCACGACTGACGTAACTGGTAAACGACGAAGTATTTGCTCGTAGTTAAAAATGGGAAAGAAACAACAGTCAAGTGAAAGAGCCAAAGGATGAATTCTGTTTTATGTTCGTCTTATTTGTTTGAGTTGGCTTGTTACATAATAATGCATGCAAGTGGCATTGAATGCTTTTACATCGCAAGAAAAATATGATTGGGCAAACTAATTTCCAAAAAAAATCTACTATAATATGGATATTTAAGATCTTTATATATTTTATTAATCGATTGTTGTTATTGTATACATGTATACTTCATACGATTGTTTTATAATTATAAGATTTTTTGTCGTTTATAATTTCTTTCAATCCGAGTTGTATGTACAAAAAATGATTTCAAAATCTTATAAGAGTAATTTTACATGCGTGACGCTGAACGAAATGTCTGTCGTGAAGACATTTTAATGTGTTGAAAGGAAATGAATGTTAGTAGAGTAGGTAGTTAGTTGTTAGATTGTAGGTAGAATCGTTATCAATATTTATCTACATAAATCATGTGTATTTGTATATTCGGTTGGTTGCTGAAAATATGTATATTTATTTGCAAGTTACAAGCAGTTCTTTAAGATTTGATTTATTCATTCATGGTAAATAACTAATCATTTTTACCACGCCTTCATAAACTTAGGTTTAGACATAGAGTGTCTACATACTTCTTTCCCATGTATACTATGCACCAGGAGGTACGCATTCATTTATCGTTAGATCTTTGCAAAAAAATCCTGAACTCAAATTAGTTTTTACTAACAACATCTTAAATCACTTTTGAATCCTTATAAATCGAGTGATTCTTCAACGAGATAGTTGAAATTAGACACTGGAAGTAATCGAAACTCGATCGTGACCATTTACATAGAGTTTGAAGGTAATCATCATGTTGCATAATAGGAACTCATCTTTTCATTTGCTCGTGCGTATTTGCCACTTTATAGCTTTATCCAATCATCATCTAATTGAATTCGCCTCTAAGTGCCAGGGAGCGAGGGATTGAACATACAGAATATAATAATGCCAATGTGTAATTATAGTCGACGACATAAGTCCTACCGTGTAAATTTTTTTATGAGACTAGCCTTGGAGTATGTATAATATGCAATACTTATAAGGATTATATACTTTAGGGATGGTATTTTTAAGCGATTAATGAACTTCACTTGTATCCACACCTATTCGCGAAATAACGGCAAATGCAAGAATATATTACTACTGAAAAATAACCCTTGCGAGGAATTATAGTAGCTGGTCATTTCTGTAGGGTAGGCAAAAGGGAAGTAAGTAATAGAACGAGATGAGGCGACTCGGAACTATATTGCCCTGCTTCACCTCTTCCTTGACTTTGACTTTCAATCAATCTACTTTTCATGGAAGTTTTCCAAACATCAAATTGGGTTACGTTGATTTGCTAGTTAAAACATATAAACTGGGTAGGTATGCTGCTAACATCGAACGAATCAAAAAATTGTTGATTTTGTTTCAATTCTACCAAACAAAATATAATAACACAAATACAAAGAGTCGGAGAGATTTCATTGTTTTCCTTTTCAACAGGACATATATGGACAATGATGCTAATAACTTTGTCCTGTCACACAAATAGTCTGAGGAAAGGGATTCCAACATTTGCCACGAAGGAGGAAAGGCTCAGATCGTAAACTGTAGAAAAGATAAAAATGAGGGTATAACATATTATTAGCCTAACTAACAACAACCTTAATCATAATGCAAAATATTTAAGCTCATAGAAATGAGTTGGAACTAATTTCCAATTAGGCAGGGCAATAGTAAGGAACTACTAACTATGAATAATTTAAATATGCATACATGTGCTTGTATTAAATTTACTGCGGAAAGCTTGCAAATTTGTATACTGGGGGGACTTAGATTTCGTTGTAGTGGAAGTTTAGAGGGAGGGGGACAGATTTAGAATTATGTAAGATGCTATATGGAATATACAAGGAACTTAACAATGATCGTGTAGAGGTTTAGACCGAAGACTGTTAGACATTTATAACTGTGGCGTGATTTGACTTGACGTAATGGAATTTGTATAGTTTGTCCAATGTTTTTTTCTTGTGTAATTTCTTGGTGACTGTTGTCTATGTATTGTACCGTACCGTCTTGATCAAAAACAATTTGTACACGCAAACCCAACAAAATGCTAGTTAGTTAGTTTCTATTCTAACTACTTACTCTATGTTCATCAGATCATCATCCTCGTCGTGAATGATATAATGAATTTTTATTTGTTAAACTACAAATAAAAGGGTAGAAAGAGAAAGGTTCCACAGACTCGTGGAGCCTACGCTAGGACTATATAAAATATTATTTGTAATATTGTACAATATATTTATTATACGAATTGTAGAATATATATTATCATTGTTATCATTGAATTCATATTATTGTATGGTTGTGGAGGAACAATTTTTTCAAACTACTACTGTGAGGAGAAGTATGAAAGAATAAAAGAAATCTTTTAAACGTGACCAACCCCATCCGGTTATGCTTTTATTAAGCTCTCATAAATAAAAGTCTAGTCTACACTACACAAGCAGTCTAATTCTAGAATTCTAACTCATTCCATTGCAATGCATTAACTATTTTTAACTGTAGATACTTTTGTGTTGGATTTAGGTTGAAAATGAATATGGGTAGCTAATCGTAGGTTAATTGACGTAATACATGACAGTAGTTTTAGTCTCAGCTTCGAAAGCAAGGAATCTCCAAAAATAATGTGTGCGTTTCAAGTTCATTAAATCTAATTTATATTTAACACTAACTAGAGTTAGCTTCTTAAATCCCTACTCTACATACTATTTACATACAGCGTTGCATGTAATTTTCGTCTAATACATTTCCGCTGTCCGACATAACTGCTCGAGCTCATGCTTTCATCTCTGAACTTTCTCTGCATGCCCCAATTACCTCTTGGGAAGGTAATAAATGAATCTATCTGCAACATCGCTATCACTAATTAATATATATATCTAAATCTAAATACATAAATGTACAATTTCGTTCGTTAAAAATAATTAAAGTAGGTAGGTATATTTAGAATCAAGTAAATTTGAGTTTAGAAGGGCACAGCGAGATCATGAATAGCATTTAAAATTTAAGTATGAGGTGGTGATGATCATGACATGACAAAATGTGAAAGGGTAAATACATTGGAATTTATTTTTCGATAAGTTCTTGTTTCAGCCTATCGGCCAGGGCTCGTCTCGCTGAAAGGGACTTCTCGCTGGTGAGGCTTGCGGCTCTCATGTTGTTGGGATTTTTTATAGCAATTTGGGCTGCCCTTGCAGATTTGGGTCGAGCAGATTGGGAACCAGCCCCAGCCCCAGAGTTTTCAAGGAGCAACTTTTCCCGTTCTTGCTTCTTCATGGCTATTAGCTTATCACGTTGTGCCCGGAGGTACTCCCGACGTTTTTGGAGATCTTCGTCGTTTTCCGAACTGCGGGGGATGTTCTGTTCGTATAATGGAGGCGATAAAAAATTGCATTATTTTCTAATGAAGTTCTAATCATTTCATGAATTATTTTTAGGTATTATGTTATGGTCAAATTTTACGATAGGTGCGATCGGCTCTGAGTCCTCCGGATTAACTTCCAATGCTTTCCTCACAGCAGTTAGGAGACGCCTCTGTTCCGGAGCGGTGGATGCTATCTCAGCGGTCATCTTCTCGTCATAGTGAGGGGATACTGCAAGTGGGGCTAGCTTGGGTAGGGGTTCACCCTGTGACTTCCTGGGTGGGGCAGATACTTCTGCTTTCACTACATTCTCCAAGCTAATATTTGTTTCCTCCTCAATGGCTGCCTCAGCTTCTTCCAGTTGAATAAGTTGACTAGAGATTGGAGAAAGTAAAATTGTAACGGAAATGGTAAGTCATCGACATAATCGATGTCATCAATGATGAATTAGCAACATGCTCATGCAAAGTAGCTCTTTGATATCATGGGGTAAATAGAGATTGAATGCTTTTGTTAATTAATTAAAATTAGCTAACATGCATCGTCCAACTTTCTGTGCATTGTTACATGAACTGATTATGAATATTATCATATGAAAATTGAAATAAACATCGGATTTTATATTAGCTCAATCAAATCCAGTGGTTCTCTATACTGTACATGCTATTATTTATGGTTCTGATGCTACTTGCCAAATACTGAAATACCTTTCAGGTTCTTCTGTAACTTTCACCGGCTCTTTCGTCAGCGTTGGTGTTGGTGGCTCTGCAGTTAAACTTGACTCATTTTCAGAAATGGCATTTTCTTTTTCGTTATTTTCGACTGCATCAGAATCTGGTTCAACTTGAGTTTCAGGCCCTTCTTCTATTATGCTACTGTCAAAGTTTTCATTGGGAGGGGATGGTGAAGGAGGGGGTGTAGGGGAAGCATGATCTTGAGTGGGATCTGTGACTGAGAGGTCGTGCTGAGGAGGAGATTCAGGCTCAATAATAGTTGCTGTCAGTGTAACAGCCCCATCGACAGAATCTGAATTCTGTTCTTCACCTTTAGTTACAGGTTCAGGAAATATGATGTCATTATTGTCACTGTTCGGGTTTAAGGAAATCTGCGTTTCAGTTTGAGCTTGGGAATTATTTGAGAAAGTGTGATTTTCGGCAATGTTTGGCGATGATGTGGAAGGGGAGGAAGTGAGCGTGGCTTGATAATGGATTGGTGTCGGGGCTATATTATTCTTGAAGCCTATTCCCGCAAGGTGTAACTTCATATTCTTCTCATCCTCTTCACTTTTACAACCAGGAAGATAATTGTTATGCTTGCTATTGCTACTACCATTTACTGAGGGGGATGTTGATGCTTCTTCATGATAATTCCGGTGAGCAAAACCGGAGCTTGCTGCTTCTGCCCCGTAATCACACTTAAATGTTTCTAATTGGTCGGAATACCTGATGACAACTTGGAGAAAGTCGTCTTCCCCATCCTCCCCTACGGGATCTTCGGAGTCGCCAGATCTGAGGGCAGGAGAAAGGACTCCATATTTTGCCACCAGTAGCTCCAGAGATTGGAGTTGGAGATCGATGTTTTTGCGCGTCATGAGGCGTCGGAATGCGGTGAAATCTTCGGCAGCCCAGAGTTGTTCCAATGCAACCTTCATTAAGATAAATATGTCTCTTTAATTCTTTGTCAACCTTTTAATTGGTTTCTGTCATCACTTTTACTTTACCTTTGTAATATGAGATTCTGGAAGAGTTTTACTCTGATGCTCTCTAACTCTGCAGGCTTCCTCCACTTGCTCCGGAGTCACTTGCAGATCTTCCATAAAACTCGTCAGCATAAAATCGACAACCGTTTTATAACCTTCATGGATTTTGCGAAACTCTTCCTCCTTCTCCTCCGTCATGTTGTTGTAGCTATCTGGATCGAAAACTGAAATTGGAGGAGAATCATATTACAACCTTCATGATATACTTTCACTTTAACGGACATGCCCAAACCATGTTAGATTGTTAGATTGATTAATAAACTCATGACTTGACTTGCCCACTGATTTCTCCTCGATGAAACCCACAACCGGGACTTTCCAGATACTGCCATGCAGGAAATTCACCTGTATTAATTAGTGATAGTTTTAATTTAAACAATCCTTTTTAGTTTGGCTAATTAATTACATAATACAAAATCAATACACTTTTTATTTATATTTATTTTACCAAGCTATCAAAAACCCAGTTATCTAGTTGATCCGATCCTGCTCCACCAGCTTCCGACATTTTTGCACTTTCACTTAATAATGAGTGGGCAAAATGAAATGAGCACGTCCAAGAAAGCAGAATCAATCAATGCAAAAATGATTTTATCTAATATTTCCTACTTTCCTTTGTCCTTGGCTGTTGGAGGTGAAGTTTGATGCATTAATCCATGAACCGAATCCAGAGCAGAACTAGGTTATAGCTATATGTTAAATTATTCTGTGTGAGAGTGAGACCTTTATTGTTTCATGCAGAAATCGATATCAGTTTTTATTATTTATGTCGAGTCGAACGCTGTGTGCAGTCAGCTATATAGTAAATAAAATAACAATAAGTAAAAAAGATTTTCACGGGAAGTTTTTGTTTTTCGGGGAAAGTATTGACAACATCAATAGAAATATATATATATGGCTTAATTCAATATTGTAGTCTCGCCCTCGCCCCTACCTGTAGAAATATTGATGAAAATTGACGAAAACGGGGGAAAGGAGTCCTATAGAAAATGGATATGGATAACCAGTTTCATTTAATCACAAGGAACTCCCAACATATAAAAGTAAGTAGTGATGATGCTCGAATGCTAACGAAAAGCTTTCACCCAAACCATGTTATGAAGGTGTTCCTTGGGTTGGATTACGTATGCCGCAGTTCTTATGCCTATAGCTAAGGAAGGGGAATTGTCAATATAGCCATATTTATACCTTGACAAGGCAATAATGCACATTAGATAGTGTACTTCCAATGATTTTCGTCACTCCTAATAAGGGAGAAAGTTCCTTCTGGAATTGGAAAGTTTTACCAATGGGAAAGGGTAGAGTTGGACATGACATGAATTAAAGTTGGGATTACGAAATCTGGAAGGGCATAATAACAATGTACTACCATGTCCATGTCGATGTCACTCTCATCATGTAATACACGTCAACAGTTTACCGTTTACAGGATTATTCTCATCAGGCCAACAAATGTGCATGCTATATTCTATGCTAGAGACAGGAATAATAAGAATGTCCATTTCATTTCGACAGGTGAAAGCTTTCCTCTGGCATATTTTGTCAATGACGATGGGAATGGGACGGGAAGGGAAGTACGTTGTTGGAGGGACTTATGGAACTATATTGTTGTCACTATAGTTACTGGAGGGTGCAAACAGTGGAGCTGGCGATGCTGCCTGCGCATATTGACGATGGCGATAATAATGCGATTCATTCCCTGCATATTTATAGGTTAGGTAAGTACTCCGAAAATACTCGTTAGTTCGTTTTCGTTTCCAAATATGACGATGCTACTGATGCTTTTGGACATGACTAATGACTAGATGACATTGAGACTACTTTGTTGGGAGGAATACAAAAATGGACTGATGGGAACTTGAACTTAATTGTTTGTTCCAAGTTGCAGTCCGATCTAATAAAGAATGAAAAAATATCAACTCGAAATATGCAACTTATTTTTGACAAAGTGAAGTGATTATAATGATAGCACTGATAGGATGTGTAGTTTTGGACGATGAGTAAAAGTAAAAACATTTATTATGCAATACAATATCATTTTCATGTCATTGTCGATAACGGCAGCATTAATTTGGATTTAGTCATGCTATCAAGTTCAATGATATGCCTATTATAAATGAATGCCTTCCAGTTCTAATTAGGGACTTCCCATAAAATTCGCAAAATCGAAATATGGCACGCAGTTAATTAACAAAAAGGGACCAGTTGAGACATTAAATTTTTCAATAACTTATAGCTTACTTTGAAAAGAATTTGGGAACTCCATGTCAGATATTTAATACATCCGAAACTTTTTTCAAAAATTAATTACAACATTGGGGAATTTTTTCGGAGTCACATATCAGCCTAAATCACATGATGAAGCTTGACTTGTTTAGAGTGTGCAAAAAATACAGAGTCAGTATTTCAGTAACCTAATAAATTACACTTCAGTTTTTTTTTCTCGTCCACTTTCCCATCATCGGACAATTTTCACAAAGGAAATGGATAAAGTCTCAGTCAGTAATCCATCAGGGGGGAGGGGAGGGTTATGGCCCTTGCAAGAAGTTCCCACAGTTTGTACATCGCTTCACAGGCTTCCCGAAACAGTCGAAACAATATGGGAGAAAGATGCAGAAGGGGAGCCTGTTGGAGTGAAGATGAAGACAAAATTATTTTGGGAATGACCAATAATTCTTAGAAGTTAAAGATGAGTCATGTCATGTCATCAGCTTACCCGATAATAAAAAGAGCTAATGCCAGTAGATGGGTTCCTAGGGAGGGGTAGGTATCATTAGCAGGAGTCACCATGTGATTGCACCTGTTACACTGAGCCAACTGATTTGGGGGCATTCCTGAAATTTATCATACAATTAAATTAGTTACATATAAATGATCTTGACAGCTAGTTGAGCTTTGATAGATCATAAATTATTGTTCTGCAAAGCATGGTTACCTCCGGGGGCTTGGAATTTTGATGGATGCATCATCGGCATCATCGGGGCCTGCGATGGGGTGGATGGTCCCGGTTGGTTGAACCCCGCAGGGGGTTGGCCGCCAGCTATCGGAGCGGACGGATTGTCTGGCATCGTGAACGGCTCCTTTGACTTTCTCTGTGCCTAGCTATCTATATCCAATTAAAATTTTGGCAATGGCTGGGGCATGCGATAATGAAAGAAAAATTGCTTAATTAACTGCTATATATAATTATATAGCCAAAATCCGGGGGCGGGATTTACTTATTGTGGTTGTACATCATTTATTCAACTTGACAAATTTCGAGGAACCAAAAGGTGGAGAGGGTAGCAGACAAAAAAACTTTCCAATTTTTTTTTGTATCCCCTTCATTCAAATTTATTGGCATTCAGTTGATTACACATGTCCATGATTTTTTTTATATGGAAGTCCCCATGCCATTTTCCCTTATCATTGGAGGGAACGTCTTACGTCTTATCTTATCTGACAAAGGATCCCAAGAAGCAGGAATGAGCCATACAATTCCAATGTGCAAGCTAATTTAGTAGATGATTATTCTGAGAGAAAGCATATCCGGAGTACGGGGAAAGTATCTAGAACTTCATGAAAGTCATTTTGACATTTGACATTATCAATGCAATGAGACTCATTCATAGTCATAAATTCATACATGAAGCCATGACAGACGTTCGCAGAGATGAGAAAATCACAAAAATGCACGTGCGCGTGCGTCGGTACATTCCAAACGCGGCTTCTTCTTTACATCATATCATGGCTTGATAGAGTGAGCCAGGGCAACTTTAGCATAGGCATACTATGCAGCAGGCACATGGACTATGTGAAACGGAGAACACAACAAAAACATTTTGGGCACAATATGGTCTTCGACAAGTGTTTTCTGTGACTTTTGGGCTGACGTTTTTTTTAAATGTGTAATTTTAATTATCATTAAGACATTAAAGTAGAATGGAGTCTAATGATAAGGAAGTAACCCTGGAGGAAGGGAAGAAGGGAAGGGTTGATGTTGAGGATGTTGAGGAAGAAGGGGATGATGAAGACCCTCCCCAGTTATCGGCAACAGCGTTAGCTGCGCTGCAGGAGTTCTATGCGGAGCAGGAATCTTTAAGGGAGCTCTTGGAGGGGAGGAGTACAGGAACGGAGGAGGGGGAGGGGAATCTGGAGGGAGGTGATGGGGATCAAAAGAATGCAGGCGGTGGTGGTGGGACTGATGATAACACTAACGGTGCTGATAAGCTGGCGGATAAGTTGTTTGCAATTGAGATGGGGAAAAGCTTCCCAGAGGATTGGGTGAGCATTTAATGAAAAAGACGAGCTCGTTGGCATATTAGATAGTTAAGGTTTAAATATATAGATGAGATGTAATTAACATTGATGGCATATTTTATTAATTTTTACAGCAATTAAGTCAATTTTGGTACGACGAGGAGACATCGAAGACCCTGGCAAAGGAAGTATTGAAACAAGCGGGGGATGATGGGAAGGTCGCTTGTATCAGTTGTCCATCCATTTTTAGGGCCTGTGAGAATTCCCCAAATGGTAAGTGATATAACGATGACCAACTTGATTCATTAAAGTTAAATCTGATCAAAATTATTAAAGTATCTAATTATGCTCCTGTAACTAATTCTAGTGATCCTGTTCGAATATGACAAGAGATTCAAGGCGTTTGGCTCCTCATTCCATTTTTACGACTACAATGAACCCGAGAAGGTCCCAGAGAAGTGCATCGCCGCCTTCTCCGTTGTCGTTGCAGACCCACCCTTCCTGTCAGAGGAATGCCAAGAGAAAGTTGCCCTAACTGTTAAAAAGTTAATTGCGGAGGATGGGAAGATTTTACTCTGCACAGGTAAAGTAGAATCACTTAAATTTAAATGCTCTCATTTCTGTCTTTCTGTCAGGAATTAACCATCATGTCATATCTGATTTTCTTTCCTAATTACTCCTAATCCATTACTAATTATGATAATTGATTTTGATAACCTATGACCTGTTGCAGGTGCCGTGATGGAGCCCGTTGCAGAGCGTGTGCTAGGCCTGAAACGATCATCATTTGTGCCTCAACATAAACATAATTTGGGGAATGAATTCGCCTGTTTTACCAATTATGGTATGTCTTTAAGCTCATCCTCATCCTCATCATCATGATGTCCTCCTGTCCTAATACCCCCGACCTTTGACATGACCCCAGCCTAATATAATTTTATAAAATCAAAAATGACAATAAAAATCCAAGACAAGAAAAAAGTAGTTTTTCTCAGAGACAAGTCATTCGTCTCATCTCATGTGCCTTGCCCATTGCCATTGAACACTGTTTATGCCAGAGCATCGCGGCAAGGGAGCTCAAGACCATCTCATCTGTCTACCAGGCCATTCATAAAATGCATTATTATTCTTCTTCCACCTGCTTTTCCTTGGCTTTGCGTAAACAACTCAGTCAGAATTTTAATGATTTACTTAACTACTAATTAAGTTTTTAAGTAGAAATCAGTTCTTCCAAACAATCTTACAAATGTAGACATTTCAGTAATAGCCAGGAACTGCGGTCCATTAAGTTAATTAAGCTGAGTTAAAGCATCGCCCACGCCCAGTTTTTTAAACCTTTTTAAATGGTGCGACTAAAAGAGTGGGTTAATTGAAGTAGGCTAAAGTTAATTAAAGTGATTTAGGCTAAATATAACCCCTAACTAACAAAATTCTGCACCCACACAATGACTCCTTCATGGAGGAGAACATTCATGGACAATGGCTGAGGGTGAGGTTCCTCTGCCGACAACTGGACAGTTTGACGGATAACCTGCCAACAATGGATGTGGGACCCATCACTGGAGGGAGTGGGGATGGGACCTCCACAACTACAACCACCGTCTTGGAGGGGGATGAAGCGGAGGAGTCACAAAGCAGCCATATTCATAGTGTTATTAATAGACCTCCGGAGGTGTCATCACCCTCCTCGTCCCTTACCCGGAGAAGTATATTGAAGAGTCCGTCCTCATCCCTGGAAGCCGACCCTGGAGGGGGGAGTGGGAGGAGGCTGGGGGGACAGGGGCCACAGGAAGGAGCATGGGATTCGGATCTGCAGCGGGTCCGTTTCCTCCCCAAGAGGACGAAGATTGATGAGCCGGGTTTCTACAATGAGCAGAGGCTTTGTTCTTCCGGAATTGGAACGGCGTCTTCTTCAAGTAACCCGGATTTGGTGTCTTCAGCTTCCAAAAGCGGGACCGGGGGAGATCCTGATGATAAGACTGGTGGTGAAGGACCTGCGGATGCAGAACCTGCTGCTTCCAATAAGATTAAAAATAAATATTATGATGTCCATGAGTACATCATGGAGAAGGAGGATAAGAGGATCATGCCAATCATAAGACTTCCGCTGGCGCTAATTGCCTTAATTGTGATATTATGGAGGGTGTCCATACTCCCAACCAGATGTGGACTGTATGCGGTGGCGATTGTGGCGTGGATTACTTATTTACAAGCTTGGAATACGGTGGTGGAAGGTAATTCAAAATATGGGCCTTAAATCGAAGGGAAATTAAATTTTGGAATATTTATTTGGAAATGATAATTAATTTTGTATTTTATTTTATTGCATTATTCTATTGCAGAAACCCTGTTAGTCATTAGCTCATTGGGGATCCAGGTTCAGCAGACCAATATTCTGGGGAAATTGAAGTATGCCAAGTTTGTCCCGGTGGATAATGTCAAGGCTGTTATCATAAATGAAATTATAAGACGGGTAAGTTATTTAGTTAATACAGTTGAGGGATGAAGGTGATTAGTGATTAGCATTTGACTGTTTATTAATTAAAATATCATATTAACGTTTTTTTTTCTATTCTTTACTTTTTTCAGCACCGGGTCATTGCATATCTCCTGATTATACTTGATTCGACGGAGTCAACAGGGAAAATTATGGTCCCATTGCTTATCGGAACCTTACCAAGACTTAGGACGATTGAAAGGATTTATGATCAAATTCAACAAGCCATTTTCTAACAACTACGTACCTTTAGTATAGAATATAGACCTATTTGCGATATATTATTTAATTTTCAATATCCATTCAGGGATTTTAATTTTTAGAGTCAGAATGTATAAGTTGAGTCAAGTGTCAAAAGTAATCAGACAATGTATCAAAAGTATTTTACTAGGTACTTGTTTGTACAAATGTATGCAGTTTTTATTGAATGTTATATTATGTTCCTCGGCCGAAGTAAATTTAAAAGAAGAAATATTTATTTAATGTCATTAAATACAAGATGCGCAATACTGTGAATCTTCTATGCAGAAGCTGCGATTGCGATTTCTTTGTTTTTTTTCCTCCGATGACGGATGAAAATCTGTTTGTCTGTTAACGGTGAATAGTGATTGGCATTACACTCGAGATGAAAATGCATCGGTATACCACACCTACATACTTACTTAAGTAATAATTGTAACACATATTGTGACCTACTTCATTTCTCTGCTTGTCATATTTTAATTAGTTTAGCTATGTATTGTTCTGATTGGGGTAAAATATAATTCGTATAAATTCTAAAATGTAGTAGGCCGAGCTGCAAACTAAAATGATACCGTCAGAACTTCCAGTGCAGTGACTGGCAGTAAATAGCGAGTTTCTTTCTCATATTCGTTTATCCAATCTAGTAATTTGTGTTGAATTCGATTCGCTGCTTTGTGAATTGTTTTTAATTTTTGAAAGCATGCATGAACAAAATTTTTACACAGAGAAAGCAGCACTAGGTGCCCTGGAACAAATAGGTTACATAACAATAATTATCTTCCCATGCATTCCCAAGACGTTACTCTGAATTGGGCAACGAACTCCTGCGGGCGGTCCAAAAATAGGTTTAAATTACAACTGTCCCATCAATCACAAATGAAAAGGGTTTCAGGACAACATAATCAGAAAGTGGTCAGTGAAAGAGCTCAAGAAATCTGCGGGGTGCGGACAACGACTTTCCTTTCATATCTTATTCATGGCATCTCTCTCTTGGCTTGCTTGGTTTTTGCTTGATATAACTTTTACTTTCACATAACTGCAAAAGTACATATTTTTTCTTCTTCCACCAAAAAAATCTTGCCTTGAGCAAGTACAAAAATGCAGAATAAATGAAGGAACAAGTACGTCTGTGACAGTAAGCAATCCTCCAGTTAGGGTAAGAACGGCATTTTTGCTGGACTCCCAGACGGTTAACGCTGCGCTGTTGTGAGACTTGCAAAACTTCTGTCCAAGTTGATTCCCTTCTGCTCATACAACCTATGCAGTTTTCATTTTGCTCACAGTCACAGAAGCAGCGTCGTTCTGTGTAGATTGCAAATTGGGTTGGGAGAGAGAAGATGTGAATCCTCAGACGCAAAATGTTCAGTCCAGCTTTGGCTTCGCGAGGGTGAGGAATGAGAGATGAAAGATTCTGTAAAGAAAAAAGTTGCATGTGAAGTCGTATACGAGTACTTTCAATTCAGATCGGATTCTGCTTTTTGCATTGCATAAATATTTTGAATTTGGCAAATGTCGAGGAAAGTGACAGTTCCGCGTGTAAAGAATCAGTCACATAATATATAATCTTTGGGGCCGTCCATTTAGAAGGTCACGGGGCTTAGGGGGAGGGAGGGGTCTGGCGGTGGCGTGACATCCCATGTTAAAG
>JAQIXQ010000899.1:0-19593 GCA_034700485.1 Pseudosinella alba
TAAATTACCGCAAGTGAAATGTAAAACATGCCGTGGTCAGATAACCTGAAGATATATTTGCATTGGGAAATAAATGGGAAAATTACAATCGCCGCTCAAATTGTTCTAAAATTGAAGCAGGAGCCATCACCACCCCCATTTCCAATAAAAGATGCAGATGGTGTTCCCCTCATTGAATGACATGTTTCCAACAATGCAATGCTTTCAATCAGCATCAGAGGAACTTGCCCATTTTGGCAAGACACATGAAATAAAACATTCCTCAGGTACACACAAAAAGGTCCAAACTCCAACACCCAACTCATCTCAACTTCGCACTTCCAGTTAGTAAACATATTTCAGATATGAATATATTTGTGTATAACTAACTATGAAAATGAATGGATCTAATTGTTATATAACCCATTTTCATTAGTTTGCTTTAGCTCACATATTTAGCAAAAACAGTATCGTCCCTGCCACTTCCCTTTTCTCCTCCAGCTCTGGCTCGCTGGATAGTCGAAGGATTTGACAGGAGGGATTTTATGCTTAGAATACGTAATTTCTTTGAGCAACTAGAAACTAGCAACGCTGCTCTTCTCCCCCCTTCAAATTGTGTTATTGTTTAACAGGGCAACATCATAGCAACATTCCTTTAAAGTAACTGAGCATATGTTGTTGTTGTCCACTATTATTATTATTAGTTGTGGATCGCCTATAAATAGATATCCTTCAGCCATATTGGATTGTTCTTACATCCTGTGTACTCCAAAATAGTTTGGTTGGTTGGATTCCAAAGCGCCCCTTTTAGCACCCACACAAGGAGGGGAACGTGCTCCCCAGCCATTATTATTTTTTTTAAAGGCCGTGGTAACCGGATGATGATGACAGGAATAGAAAATTTTCGCAGCCTTTCACTTCCGCCTCATCTCCCTCGAGCCATGTTCGGAATTCAAGGAAATAAGCGCAGTGGATTGGCAGGAGAGGGTTATAATGCCCCTTAGACAATGGATGGGGGGATAATGGAAAATCATTTTTCTAGATAAGTACATTCGCTGGAATTGGAATCAATATAGCCAGGTAGCTATTGTGTCCATATGCCTGCTTCTATTTCTTCCAGAATATGATGAGTTGGTGCCAGCCCGGGTTCATAAGTTATGAAATGTTTCGCTTTCACTTTCACATGAAATTTGCAGTGAAAGCTCTCGGACCAGTGTAGTGGAATCGGTCATTGTGCTGCGATTTCCGCACATCTCTTCCTCCCACTCCCCCCTCCAAACTGACGGGGTGGAATCAGAGGGTTCACGTACTTATTATTAAGTGATCAATTCATCGCACACTCTTCCATAATTAATAGGATTTGCTTTCCCTGCCTTCAACCAAGCTACTATTTACTATGTAAGCTCGGAGAATAAGACGGAACTCAACTCAAGTCGGAGAACAACTTTTCCCGACAGGGAGAGAGCGGAATCCCCTTTGGCCTTTCTCCAGTCTTCCTAGCCAAACTAGATTTTTTCTATTATTACAATTTGCGTGATTTTTTTTTCTGTGCTCAGATCACATCACATCAAATCAGACTCGGAACACAAAAGTTTCGTGAGGAATCTGGATGGAGAGAGAAAGATTATTCCAAAGGATGAAGAACTGATGCATTTATATTGAAACAAGTCATATATAAGTACTCTGTCGTACTGTTCATCTTACATCATGAATTCCTTTAGATCCATACTTCCCCCGACATATCATTTGTAACTTGTTATGTTAGCAATAATAATTTTGCTTGTTAGTTGTGATCACGTTGTGGGGGCATAAATTCGCGTGCAAATATTCGCGTGGATAAAACAATCTTGGTTGTAGCTTTACCAACTAACTTCAATGATATTTCCATTCCAGTCACCTTCTTTACATCATATCAGTATCGTCATCGTCGCCAGCCTAGATATTCCCATTTCCCATGGCATTATCATGTTACATCTGGAGTGGGGCCCAACATGCTTTTCTCCTAGTCCAATTGTGTTTGCAAACTTGTGTAGGTTTCGCTCCGATAACAATTACAAAATGTATTGAGCAAGATCATGGAACAAAATAGATTCAACTCCTTTTTTCCAGGGTTATCTAATTTTAAATGATTTAATTTTCATGGAAGGTGAGAATCAAGCTCGTGTGATATAAAATGAATATGCATTTTCCGAAAACTTATGCACTTCCATATAGGTCATATGTACCAATATTTGTTTCAGTTTAGTATGCAAATGTGCTTGAAAATGATGACGAACGGTCAATAATTAAGTAATACACACTCCCTTGTTAAGAGTAAGTAATATAAACTGGTATGATTTATAAACCGGGCAAGTCCATTCGAGTATTGGACAATTGCAAGAAATATTTATTATTGAAATTCCTCCTATATTTTATAACTTTCTCCACTCCCCATCTTACAAACCAGTTAATCGGAGACTTTTCTCCAACTCCATTCTTACTTCCCTCAAAATATAAAGGAGCTACACATTTTTATTGTTTTTCCTGTATAAAACTTTTTCGATAGAAGGTGAAAGCTATTTATAAACATATTTCATATTTAGGTATTATATATTGTCTCTCGTGTCTACTTCGTCTTTCATGTTTGACTCGAAATTCGAAAAGGCAATAAAAAAGGAACGAAAGTTTTTACAACAATTTACACTCTCTATTTATACTTATATATATATTACATATACACACACATTTACACAATGAAACAAGAGAAGAGAAACAAAGTGAAGAATGGAAAGAAAAAATTGGAAAGTTTTTGTTTGTTTTTTTTTAAAGAGAAAGGTTTCGTCTCAAATGTCTCAATTCGCCGAATGTAATATAGTTTCCATCAAAGCATAATCTAATTTCTATCGAATATTTTTTTTCAGTTCTTTGGACAGCAAATTCAATTTTTTCATTCCTATAAAAAAATATAAAAGGTGGATAATGTAGAATTGATCATATATCGTAACCTCCGCCCGGTCCTCTCGATCAAATACACATTAAACTATGTTATGTATGATTTTCCAGTAGAGAAAAATGTATAAATATTTTCTTTTGATGTTGTTTCTGAAAACGGAGAAAACTCTTGTCAGGACATGTACTTTAACGAGTTTAGAAAAGGTCGAACACTTCAATTGCAGCCACTTTTGACTTGAAGTGGTCTTTACTCGAAGCTGATTTTTTTGTAGTAATCGAGTTATTTTGGTTTTTCACATCCGGGTAATTTTTTATGTCAGTTTTAGTTAAACAATTATGATTAGTTATTATATGTGGACGATCACTTATTTAAGAGAGTGTGATTGATTGATTGATTTGATTGATTAGTAGGTTTGGGGGAAATGTATGATTATATAGCAAATGGAAATATTTTCATCACCTGTTCCATTGGCACCAGAGGGTCGAATTTTGTTGTCATAGGTCCCGCCCAGGATTTGATCCAGAATCTTCTTCTCTATCTGACGATAGTTGATCTTCTGATTTTGACTTGGGTTTGGCGCTCCTCTGCTTTGGCGTTATGATTTAGAGGACAAACAACATGAACAGTTATACAAACATCCATGGCATAATTATTTCTGATATGTGATTATATGAACCTAGCAGATCAATGTTTTTGAAAATATGTTCATCGTAAACTATGAAACTAGCCTTTGCACTATAAATAATTGCGCATTTAATTAAATTCATATGTGCAAATATTATCATAACAGTTCTTAGAATTCCCGCATGTCCCACGTGTTTCTCATTTGCAAGTAATTCCTTTCCAGTGAAATATGTACATCTAGAAAATTGTCATTCTTCCGGAAAACACTTTTGAATTTAATCTCATCCTCAACAAAAAGAATTTGACATGACTTGCGCATTTTTTTCTTGAACTTATTCTGTCTCTTGGCTAACTTGACACTCCCTTGATCTGTTTTTTTTTTACTTTTCCTTGAAATTTCTCATCCACTTAAAAGTTTAGGAGACGAGACTGTCTGATTCTCATATTTAAGGATATGAGACATAAACAACGAGTGGGAAATAGTTACGAGTCAAAAACAAAACTATTCCTTGAATAAAAATTTAGTGGAAATATTGTCTGAACAGAAAATTGAGAAAAGTATAAAGTAAGTTGACTCACTGAAGCGAGACGACAGCATTGGAAAGAATGAGGGCAGTTGCTAGAATGATGGGCACCTTGGTCGTCAGTGGGGCAGCGAGAATCGCCATCAGCTTACGCTGCCACAGCAACATCACACCGCTCTCCACTCACTCAACAGCACAACCCGCGTGTGCTGTTGGCTCCCTGTGTGATCCTGTTTTTTTTAAAGTTGTCAGTTCAGAAGGACAGCAAGCGACAGAGTAAGCCTGGAATAACATGAAATAAAAATATAATCATTAAACTAATTGCTTGTGGCGGGTATAAAAAATTTACTATTGACTAGAGCGAGACCTTCAACCATTTTGTCAAATTCAGATTTTTATACTTTCTCTTGACCTTTTCCCATTTTCAGTGGAATATAAATGGTTCTGGTCTTATCGTTACCATTACCATAACATTCACAAGATGAGATGAGATGCAAAAATTTCAAAGAAAGTTTTCGGTGCTTTTTTATGTTGCCGTCCACAAGATCATTTCTAGAAAGCAAGGTTGGATTTTGGTTGGATTTTTATGATAATATTTTAACACTTGTCCCACAAGTTCTTTCCTTCATCCCATTCATCGACATGACCATGGCGGAATTTTATTTTATTTTTCTTGCTGAATCGAGTGGAATATTTTGGTTGGGGGGGATATTATGTAACGTATAAATTTTCACGAAGTTCGACTCGAGTATTGCGCAAATTGTGGCAATGATTGTGTGAACCCTGAAAATTTCCCAGAAAGGTGTTTCAAATAACCAATTTTATTGTCGCGAAGCCAAAGTAGGTCGTGGACTCCTCTCACTGTAAGTATATTCCTGTTCTGTGCTATTCATTCACCAACATTGAAAGGAAGGAAATGATATTTGCCCAATTTGCAATTTCAATGAAGGCTACATTGTCCCACAGGTGGATGGAAGGAAACGGAAAGTAAACAGAGATTTTCATTTCAGAAAAATTCTCCGGAGTCATTTCAAAGTCAAGAGGGAAAACATGGGAAGGAAATTTCAAATGAATTTCAATGAGATTCCCAGTCCCAAATCAGTCTCTATCAAAAGAACTTTTTCCCTGAGAGTCTGATCTTCTCCCCACTATCTTGGCCATCGTAATCATGGCATGGCATGCAATGCAACAATTTACTTATAAACATAAATACATTCATAAGCTCATTGATATTCTGGGCAAAGTCGTAATATTTCCATTTTTGTACGGAAATGGATAAATAAGGCGTAGAAAAAGGTAAGTAGGACAGCGTCAACGACAAGTGGAATATCAAGGGGAACGTTTTCTTAATCCATTTTGTTCCAGAAAGTTGACTCATTTCCACCCGACAAGGAGGACATTTAAGACAATTTCCACTGGGAAGTTGCTGTTGGTTTGGTAGTCATAATCCGAGCACAATAATTTCATTTACATAACGATCTCAGCAGGTGCTATGTAGATATAGCTAGCCAAGGTGTATTTTAAGGAGTCAAGTTTACGACGAATAACAATAACGACGTTATGATTAATTTACGGATTTTTTTACTGTCCAAATAACGAAGGTCAGCCGTCGACTGCTACTGCTTTATGAGCAATATACTTATATATAACTCTTCTCTAACTTACCACCTATGCCCATATCTCCATCGTAACTTGGGATAATGAATATTTTACAGGGCATAAAAATAGTATCTACATCTAAAAGTAAGATCCTCGAAAAGATAAAAAAAATTCGCAAGGGTCTTTGTCCCAAATTATGATAAAACTGTCGCTAATTTGAAGCTACCGATACGGCCACCTTCCCAACCATGAACAGTTACACGCTTTTCTTTGCACAAAATATAAAAAATAACTTCCAGGTAGGTAAACTTTCCAAAAGCTAAATATTTCCTGTATTTTTTTTCTTCAAAGAAAATGCGCAACCTTCCCCACATAGCCACATAGTTAGAGCATTAGGCTCATATGTGGAAAAATGAAACAATTAATTTTATTTATTTTCCCCCCGCTTTAACTTTCCCTTTTCTTTTCCCCATCCAACCGGGTCTGGTCTGGTTTGGGGAAGGAAACAAAAAGGGCCATAAAACTTGCTGTCAACACCCGTTTCTCTAATGTCCCCGTAATACTCTCCGCTCCGCTCCACTTTCCCTCTCTCCTCCTCCTCCTCCTCGTCCATTTCATGCTCACCGAGCCAAGTCTAAAGTTTTAGTTCTTTTTAGTCTTTTTGATAAACATCTGAAAGAGCGGTGGTGGGCATCCACTATACCAGGACCGCCACCAACATGCTCATTGCTCACTTTAGCTCTCCAGTTTAATGCATTCCTCCCCTTCCTCGTCATTTTCCCTTTGAGATGGTCGTCGGGGAAAAATTAATGAGTAGCCTCTTCCCTACCTTCTTCAAAGGAGACTTGGCTGTCACCGTCACCATCACCATCATCATCCCAAGCCGAGTTTCTCTTCTTTAGCTTAACTCCCAGTCTAAACCTAACCATGCACCAACTTCTGAACAAAACTAACCATACTTATTCTACATATATAATTATTCCCGTTTATCCTCCAGGATCATATGCTCTATATGGAGATAAAACTTGGAGATATTTTAATCTGTTAGAGCTTCGGCAGAAGGAGAGAAAGTGGAAAAGAGAGAGAGTGAGCAGTGAAAATGAACAGTTATTATATTATCCCCCTTTCCCTCCATCTCCCTCTCCCTCCTTTACCTATATCCTCCCATTTCCTCTTTCTCTCTATTTTCCATTCCTCCGTCCATTTCGCAAAATTATGGATCTAGATTTTGCGACAACCCAGCAAGGACAGCGGGGAATGAACGGTGCTGCTGCTCCACTTGATAACGTAATAGATGGTTGGCTTGGCTTGGCCGGGCTCTCCCCAGGCAAAAGTGGATGATGATGATGATGATGCTGAATGCTGACAGTGATGATGAGTGTTCCACAGTACTTACGCAGTATATTAAGTACACAAATTCAACAAGCAAGCAAAGGGGGAAACTGGAAAACAAGGCCACTCAACTGTGAACGAAATTTACATGAGGATGAGAGGCTGCTGCTCCTCATTCAGGAGTAATCAGCGTTTTAGGAGGGGCTTTTCCCCCAGTTAACTTGGCCATATCTGGACAAATCTCTCTAGTCTAATTCTAATAATAACTGGGATTCAATGGAAATAGGCATATAAAGTATTTATTTAAAGAGGAAAGGGACAGTGGAGTGAAAGTAGAGAGGACACCGGAGGCATCTTCATGGATGTCCCTCCTCCTCCATCACACCACCACCACCTCCAACTTCACTCCCCGTCATCCTCCTTAATAAGTATGAGATCAAACAAATGTAATATGGACATGGACGATCATTTGGAGTATCATCATGTCATGGAAAATGGGGAGTGTGTAACTGGCACGGGAAGTCCTCTCCTCATCCAAAATGACATACTTTTATTACAGGGATATGAAGATGCAAATTTTCCTTGTCCTCTCCTCTTCTACACTCATTTCATTACACAAAGTTCCCCTAATATTATTAGTGAGGGACGGGTGGAAAATAATTTGCGACCGCAATCAACTCAATTTATCTTGAAGGTGAATGGGTATGATGATGAGGAGGGTGGTCCCTCAAGCTGTTCATGTGCCTTTCTAAATAAATCTCATCTCATGACATGACTGTTGGATATGTGGATTTTAATCTCAAGTTGGTTACCTCATATACCTAAGTAGGTAAAGAAGTAGAGTTCTCAAGTACCAAGTTATACTTGGAGTGGATGAGTTTTACTTCACCAAAGTTTGTTTTAAATTGTGCTCCAACCACTTTATAAGTGCTGGAGGAACTCAACTTGATAAAATGACATTCCAGGAAATATCCATCCTCACTATTTGAGTTGTGCACTTTAGAATGTGTCGAAATGGTTTGAGGATGGAGATGGAGTGAAAGTTTTTTGTTGGAGGGGAAATTTTTTTGCCGGATGCCGTGAAAAATGAATATTTAAGAGGGTAAAATGCAAAGTATCCTTGTTAATCTAGAGTGAGGGAGAGAGAGGGAAAGTGCAACCTTTTGAAATATTCAGCTTGTTTAAAGTGTGCTTACATAAATTGTGCCAGGGGCATATTGGCACTTTGGCATGTGCAAGTAGGTACAGATATGTCTATATGCCAGCCCATTATCAAAATTGGAGATCTTTCAATTATTTCAACTGCAGACTGAGCCTCTGTTTAAAAATCCATTTTATGTGGAAGTAATCCCGTTTATAATCCAGTCCGACAATTTATCTCCCATTTTAATGAGCCCCTGTCAATAGCTTTCCTGGGTAAATTCCCAGTCTTACAATGTCAGGGAGGACATCAAGTCAAGTCAAGTGCATGCATGATTTTTTTACCCAAGTGAAAGCAAGGTCTTCGCCATGGTATAATTACTTCAAATGAACATACAAGTTTAAAAACAATTCATTGCAGTTTAGCCAAGCATAAAATTATGTATATGAACTGGTGGAAGTTCATGAAATGACGCAAATTCCCGCACATATTCCTTCCTTGGCTATCAGAAGTAGCAAGAAAAATTGCTTGATAGGAGCTATCCAAACATCTAAATATTCATTGAATCGACAAGAAGTGGCTGCTACTGACAGGGAAGAAATGAATGTTCTCGGGGAAAGCCTGATTTCACAATCCATATCCTTCCCTTATCCTCACTCACCCCTCCCATGCATAAGTACAAATAGTGGGGAAAACATAATAACTTAACTTACCACATGCCCATATTGTGGAAGGCGGAGGGAATCGCGTGATCTCTGAATATAACCCATAATATTTGAATGGATGGGTAAAGTATAGTGGTTAAATAAAGGAATGAAAAGTGCCGAAGGATAAAATACAGCGCTATGCCAATGAAAAAATTATGAAACTTCAGGTTTAGGTGGGAAGAAAATCGAAATAAAGAAATTTACATACATGCAAGCAATTACTTATTAGTATTATTAAATATAATTCTAAGAAGAAGTTCCTGGAAGGAGAACATGCTCCACATCATTTCAGTCACGACATGATTATGATTAGAATGTGCCCAGGATAAGAGAAAGTTGGGAGAAGGAAGGAAAGATGCCCTATCGGCTTTGTTGATGTTTTGTTTGAAGAAATTAACCTGCTTTCACATTGAATTATAGTTAAAATGAAATTATTCTCCAGCAATTACTTGCAGTCCCAAGTCCCAGCTGTTTCAAAATTCCGTAAGAAGTAGGTAACGACGTAATTTGGGAAGTATTCTGTTCATATCTGACTGAGGGAGAGGGGAGTAGAGCATGCAACATGCACTTTAAGATATGCCCTTCATGAAATCATATAAAAGGGGAGAGAAAGTGAAAGTCGCAGCCGGCCACTTGGGAGTGAGGTACTCTTAATGCATATTGGCAGTACAGGAAAATGACATGAAACATGAGAGGGGAGAAAGTAAAAGCATCACTACTCATGTAACATTTCACATTAAACTTGGAAGCTTTTAATATACATGTACTTATGTATATATATGTATATGTATGTCTGGAGGGTGCAAGGGAAGCACTCTAAAATAAATTAATCCGTGGGGAGGAAAAAAGTGCAAGATTTTGCATTTCACGATAATAAAATCGCATACATAATCAAACTATTATTTGCACTGTGAGAAATATAATTAGTACAAAAGGAGTAGGAAAAATGAGAGAGGCTGAGCTGAGGCTGCCAATATTTGGCAAAGTTAGACTTTTTCCTCTCTATCCCTCTCCATCCACTTGTCCCACTTTAATTAACTAAAAAGTTGCAGATTTTACTACTTTTTAGGGTTTCGTGAAACCCCATGAATGAGTAATTAGGAAAAGGGAACATAAAAATAATCGTCCTGGCTATATGGCTCTGACTTTTCTCTCGTCTCCAAGTCCAACTTAAAAACTGGTGGCTCAGCAAAGAATTTCCAGAGAAATTGGAATACGAGCATAAAAACAACTCTGGTGAACTCTTCTTCGACTTCTTCCTCCAGTCATACTCTACCCTAAACCATACTTCAGAGAAAGCCAGCGGTTCACAACTTGAGTTGACTGACATGGAGGAATAATGAAGGAGGATGGAATGGAATGAGTAGTGATGGTGAGTGTAATGCAACGAAACGACAATCATAAAACATGCAGGATAGTGCTATTATGACCACCACCCAGTAGCAAAATGTAGGTACCCATGTTCCACAGCTATCGCGAAATTCCCAGCAGATGACTGATTACGTTCCCTTTATTCCCCCTGAAACAAAAATTGAATATATTTCAAGAAGGACTTGACTGACTATTACAACTCACTCATCCAAACTCCTCTCTACAATTCCAAGAGGAGATAGAGAAGTCAGGGAACTCCCTCTCGTCAACTTAATTCACTGCATTATTATGGGTGAGCAACGGGGGGAAGTTATTGCACAATAAAAAATTATACATTCCACGACATATGCATTTTCCAAATTAATCCCGGTATAACTTCATCATCCCAAAATCCCAAGGTTTCCATCCCATCATCATTTCCACTTGAAGAAATGAAATAGACTCGGGCAAAGGCAACTCTTCCAATATGGTATATGCTATGGTACGCTGGAGAAATTTAATTGTTCAAAAAATTTCTCCTGTTGTTCCACTCTGAGGCAAGTCCAATCCAAATCCAAAGGCAAGAAGGAATATTATTGCCCAGGCATAAAGTAAGTATACCCAGTACCAGCCTAGGTAGGCAATATGGCCATGATCATGGATATGAGGATGATGGACAGACTAACTTTTCACCCGAGAATGGAACTCTCGGCTGAAAAGGAAGTGAACATAGTCATTAAAGTCTCTTGTGGATTGGGCTGGATCTGGATTTGGATTGGATTGAAATGCAGAGAAAGAAGTTACTTCTCTTGTCTTGGATTGGGAACTTTTCCCTTTCCCCGTCATGTCATTTCCGTCGACTACTTGTCGTTATGTTATAGATGGTGGAGAGAATACTTCAAACTGACATATGGCTAGGTATGTATGTATATTCATTCGGAGAGAGAGTTGATTAAAATCTCTTATTCTGAAATGAAACAACTCTTTTAGTGAAAGTCGTAGTCGAAGTTGAGTGATCCTTTACATGACTCTTGCCCAATATGCATATATGGCTCCATATATGATTAGAGACGAGCAACTGAATTTGCTGGAAACTTTTTTGTATTCTTCGTCTACCAAAATAGTTATATGAGTCATATTTCACGCTTGGCTTTTTACATCAGCTCTAGACTCCAGTCCAGGCTTGGCTTTGGCTTTGGCTTTATTCAAGTTCCCCGCTGATTATTACTATTATTTTAGGATTAGTTACTCTGCAGAATGTCATTCAAGATCATCTAAGCCCATTTCCCATATATAAGTGCGTAGTAGAGACGGTTCATGAGAGTTAACTATCTTTATGGAAAATAACAAGAAAATTGGAGCGGACGCGGACGTGAAACTTTTCGTAATCTATTTCCATCCTTTCTCCCTTCTTTATAGATAAAATTCATTTCGACCATTTTCTTGGAATTATTCGAATTCGTCATTTTAGTTGGGGTAGCGTGAGAAAATATCTAATCCATCCAGGGAAACACAAAAAAATATTCCTCGTATTTTTCTGCAATCAACTCCTGTCATTCATGTCACATTGACAATAATGCGTTCTGGCAATCAGCCACAAAATGATGATGATGACGATGATGATGATAAAGGAGATTTTCCCATCATCACGCATCACATCTCCACAATTGTCAGCCACCTTGAATTTGGAACAATAATATTTTTTGACGTTTATAGAAGGGACATCTCCGACAGGGAAAAAAACAAGCCTGTCTTGAATATGACGATGATGATGATTTTGATTTCTACAGTAAGTCCAACTCCAACTGGAGCACTGAAACACATGTAATGTGTATATGCCTTGGTGAAAGTCTGTCCACCTACCTATGTATGTTTGGACACCCTCAACACACATTGCGTCAACCAAATGGGGAGTGTATAAATGTTGTTGTGTGTGTTGTTGCTGTTGTTGTTGCTCCTATCTACTTACATATTATCAGCTCGTCATGTGTGTAGATATAAATGCGATGGATTCTATTACGTTGTTTTTTTGGGTGAAAAACATGAAAAAAACACAATAACAGGAGGCTGCACAGCGTAGTCAAGCACAATCGTATTTTTGCAATCCCCACACACATCCATTTCATATTACAGAGGAGAAAGCACTCAAGGAAAATCTGACAGTTGAAATGTACACAGCTTTCCATGTCAGGTCCAGTCAGGCTCCTCCACACAACTTTCTCCTTTATTCTTGTATTAGGCATGTTAGCATGGATTGTTGTACATGTTTTGCCATAAGCCCGTTTTTTTTTGCAAAGAGATATGCCCCCGAAAACATCCCTAGGATGATCTGACTTCAAGGACAATCCCAATTCTTTGTAGTGGACAAGCATGTAAACAGAAATTGAGCTTGCTTGCTCGCCTACTACCATAAAAAAGATGACATGATGATGATTTTGATGAGGATGATATGAGATGGGAATAATTTACGAATGATTCGTTCCTCGCCGGGTCGCAGTCTACCCTACCATTTTTTACCTGAACTCACAATCCGGCGGAAACGAAGTCTGAAAAAAACAATACATGTTTTTTGTACCTTTTGCCCTAAAATATTCAATTAGGGAATGGGAATATAAACGGAAGGAAGTAGACACAGCAGGCTGTGTAGACCTACGTATTTTTGATTCTCGTTACTGGGCATTTACTTTATTTTGACTTTGTAACTATTTCTCAGAATTTTGTCCATGAATTTGCGAGAATTGGGCAAGTATCCTGAATAAATAGTTACATAGGTAACAATTTTCACATGGTTGTTGTTTCAGCTGAAATATAAAAAAACAGTTCCTTTTGGCAGTATCAGAATCAGAACTATTTCCGCTCCTGGGGCCTGACTACAGCTCATTGGTTAGATTCCTTTTATGTTTAGTAACATTTTGCACAATTTGTAGTTGCCCAACCGCGGACGAAAAATTCAGAGAAATTGTCGACAGGACTATATTGCAGTGCAAGTGCATAATAATGTGTGAAAGTAAATATGATCACCTTAAACCTTCCAGGAAGTGTTCAATATTCTGATCTATTTTCCCTTGCAAATTTTATTTATGAAAGTTGTCTTCAAGATTCCTACAGAGACAGATATAAACGTAACCTTTGCCAGATTTATCCCGGAGAACCTACGCCATCAGCAAGAAAAAGAGCCTACCTACTTATATAGGCAGGAGTACATCTGCCAAAACTGCATTAATGTATTTGTGAGCTCCGTATTCAAGGAAACTATAATAAAATTTATCCCTCCTTTATTGTCCCCGCCATTCAAACCCAACCCTGGCGACCTTGCCAATATCCCGTCTCCACACAACAATAAAAATTATAACAATGAGGATGGGAGAGAGGTCAACAACCACAAAACTCTAACTATGAATGATCTTTACTTTTCTCTGGCTCCAAGGCAAGTCTCAAAACCCACAAAAAAACTCGACCCGAATCAGAAAGAAAAAAAATAATATATTTTTGCGTTTTCAGTACCACTTACTTTGGAATATGTATATAACCCAAAGAGCTTCCATTTATCAATCAGAATCAAAATCTATTTCCTCCCGACTCCCGAACAAAGTAACTTTTAAGGAGAAGCTTTTTCCTTTTGTGTCATCATCCTCATGATCATCATCATTGTCATCATCCCGATCCTGATCCCATCATCCCATCCCATCCCACTTGAACTGTTTTTCTCTCTCTCCCTTCTTCTTTGTGTGGGCAAAAAAAATATCCTCCGATCATCCATGTAAACTCTGAGTTACACTAATACCCCCTAAAAGAGGATGAATGCCAAAAACCAAAATCAGTTTTAGTTTCATCTTTATGTGACCTACTTCCGCCTTCCAGTGAAAGTCTCCCGGCACAAATATATATATCCACCCATATCTATTTGCTCAGTCCTAATACCTACTTATATGTATTCCAAGAGGAAACGCAAATCCATCCAACACATTTAAATTCAACCACGTTCATACCTACCCCACCAACTTACCATCTATCTATCTGTCTGTTTCTCTGCAGTATGCAGTAAAGTATTTCCACATATGTACTTATCCATATACCTAGTTTACTTATCCCATCATCCCATATCCTACTCCTGTGGAAAGACTGGCGTGATGATACCAACTTCCAACAAAACTCTCTTTTCCCTCTCCCTCCTTATATTTTTTTTCTTGCAAAGGTGGCTGAAATACGAAAGGCAGTGATTGATTGGCACGTCAGCCTCCATGAATTTTTTCCCCTACCGACCGACCAACCGACCGACCAACCAACCAACCAAGTAGCGGTACTACTATCATTCTCCTTCTTTCTTCTAAACCTAAACTCAACTACCGAGAGGGAATTGGACTGAACAAGGAAGGATAAAAAAAATCCATCCTTCCAGGAAGGAAAAAGGGCTATATAGCTAGGTCAAAACCCACACAAAAGTTATTGCATGATTGTGTACCGTTAAACAAAAAAAAATCTTTGAAAAAAAAAATACTATTCAATATGAGGGGGAAATGGGAAGAGTCTAAAAAAGACTGCGATTAAGTACCTTTGCCTAAATATGCATCTACCTATCTACCTAATATAATTCTTCGGGATAGGATAATAGACATTGTCCAGGTTTCAAAGAATGAAAGGGATATTATGAATTTTTTCCCCTCTGAAATTTTTTTCCCCAGGAGAAAGGTACAAGCGGATTATGTTTTCACAAAGAGAAAAGGCACAAGGATGATAATGATGATGATGACGGTGATAAGAATGATCATTCAATAAGACCATCATCATCAGCAACATCAACATCAACACATTTTCTAAAAGGGGAAGAGAGGGAGAGAAAGGAAGGGAACAATGGAGGGATAAGTAACTGCTACAGATATAAATATATTCTAAAAGTAGCACCAGCTGGCCCAATCCAATGTGCAAAAAAAGAGAAAGTTTAACGCTGTACTTTAAAGCCATATCATAATCATAACGTCACACTATCTACACCATATCATGTGATATCATATTACTTTAACTTGACTCCTTTTTTGAAACAAGCAAACGCACAAGGTATGTGCTTACATGGGACATTATCATCATCATTTTATTATTATTATTTATACGGAATGTGTTATGGCCACAGAGACACCTTATCCATAGTACCCCAGCCATATTCATATCCCTACTCATTTGCTCCGGGTGAAACTTGAGCAATATGAATAATTTTTGTGTCTGGCTGGAGAAATAATGCAAATGCCGCTATTTTTTTGCTCTCTCCTCGGGCGAATGTGCTGTTATGCTTTGTATTCATTCCGTTGCTCATAAATGGATGCATTTTATATTCCACAATATCATCACATCACGTGAAAAGGGAAGAGTACTTATGACGATGGTGATGGTGGAATGGAAGAGGGAGTGAAAGTGGGATAAAAAATATTTACAAGAGAAAGTAAAACTTTTTAGTGGAAGGAAACTAGTTTTTGTCTTCCTCTCTCGCTTTCTCCCCCAACTTGGTGTGAAAACTAAACATGAAAGGTTTTTTTTTGTGGAAAATATTTGCGAAGAGGTTTAATATTTTAATATTGTTAGGAGAACTGAGCAGAGGGGAGAGCAGGAGCAACTCCAGCAATTTCATGTATATGACATAACACAGCTATCATTTCTCCTTCTGTCTCAATTTTACTTTCTCCGGAGAGGAAGTAAGTGGATTGGGCTGCTGCTGCTGTATAATGGAATAAGAGAAACATATATACAGAGATATTCCTACTCTTGATCATATTATCATGAAATAAATGGTGAAATACAAGTATAAGGACACCAAGACATTCTGGAAAACCAACATAGCCTAACACACAGAGATGAACAATGTATGAGGAAGGAAGGGCCATATAAATATGAAGGGATATTTTATCCCTAGCTATATGGGAGTACAATGAAATGAGGAAGAAAATCCTAACAACGGGAGCAACAAGAACAACAACAAAATTTTCAACTGAAAAACATGGCTTGACGTGGATGTGGATGTAGAATAAGTTGAATTGTGTGGAGGAAACTCTCTCTAGCTATATACCTCCATCCCAGATCCCAGTAACTCGAATAGTATGGCATCAGCAACAGTAGCCAAAAAAAGGACTTGACACAAAAGCTTTTCCCTTTGGTTGGAACAAGAAGCGACATGAAGTGCTTCCTAGTTATCCTTCCACAAAATCTCCTCCGTGTTCTGTCCTCATCCTCCTTCCCTACGTATGCTGCTCCCATATAATAGTATTTTATGTACCTAATACAGTAATAGCTGTAGTCATGGTATTCCATTCCAAGTTGGAAGGAATTGTGTACGTACTTGGTACTAGTCCTCTGAAAAGCCTCTGCCATGCCATGATGCTGATGCTGGTTGAGCATTTAGGCTCACACTTTCTCCTTTTCCCTCTCCAATCATTATTATTTAACCAGGAGCCTCCACCACCACCATCACCACGGATACCCAAGCTAAGGCACAGAACCAAGCCAGGACTAGAGTCAGAGCCAGGACTTTACTTGTGTGAGCCTGCATCTCACACGAGCATTACATTAGGACGGGATCTCGGGATCCGAGGATCTCTTTTTTTTAGTTGTGGCACGCAGCGGAGCTCTCGTGTTGGTTGGGATACTCAGCCCCAGACTACTACACAGCCCCACGACTACACTAATCCAATACCATATCCCTATAAGCTTCGGAGTTGGTAGTTGGTTGGGGGATATATGTATGGTGAAAACTGGAGAGAGAGAGAAAAAAAACAGAGCGAAAAAAATTGTGCTTTCTCCAACTTTCTCTTTCTCTCTCTGGCTCATTCACTCACTCTCACTGTTTAGTTTGTCTTGTCTTCCTCCATCCCATATCCATTCCCAGCCTCCATATTATCCCAGTTATTTTTTTTTCTCTTTGGAGGGGGGACTGGGGAATGATGGGAACAGTTTTTGGAATGGAACCAGTGACGTCAGACATTTAGAAAATAAAGAGGCCTGGGCCTGGATGACGTCAATCCTTTCACTCTCTTTCTACCCAACATCAAATCCCATATATATTTATGTATTTTTTTGGGGGAAAGGGTTTACTTCCTTCAACCTTCCTGGAAGATATGGAGAGGCCCTTTTCTCCTCTGGAGCTAAAGCTAGTGCTTAGCTAAAAGTTTATTATTTCTGTATACATATTTATAAGTATAATGTGAGTATGTTCCTATTTATATGCCCCTTGCCTAGTTCAATTCATTTTTTATCCATTATTACAGGCAAAAGCAAAGCCCATTCTTCATTTCTTTTCCTCTCTTTCTCTCTCCCTCTCTCCCTTGTCATGTATCGATCAACCAAAATACTTTCCGTTCCATTATCCATTATGTTTGGATTTTTTTTTTCATTTCCATTCCTCCGTCGGACACTACATGGGAGAAAACATTTTCCTCCTGTCATTAGGGGGAAATAATTTATCTGGGGAAAAAAATTGTGCTCGACTAACATACATAAATACATACATAGGTTGGTGCATACCCATAAATATTCTCAGATTTATATTTTGCCAGAGGATATGTGATTTTGGGAGAAAAATGCAACTTCAACAACAACAACAGCAAAACAAACTACTTATTCATTGTCTATTCAATTGGATGATGGGATATATATTTTTAGGTTTTACATGGCTTGGTTAGTAATAATAGGTAAATTTCATGTTTAAAAAAATTGGGTAAAACTTTCTCAGCAAGTTAGTTAGCATCCATATCTCTAAAGGGCCCCCAGACAAGTATGTTCCATCCAATTCAACTTTCATTGAAATAATATTGGAAATTGGGAGTGAAAGTAAAATAAAATCCAGTCACAAGTTGGGAAAGTTATTATGATGGAGCATAGCCGGCAATAAAACCCCGTTAAAATTATTTTTTTAACCAGTTCCCCAACTTGTGAAATGAAATGTCGAATCACTGTGATGGGATCTATGATGGATCGAATCTACCAAGTAACTACAATCATATAATACATAGTAATCCATACATACATTGTATAAGCGGGTATCCAAGCTCCTCTTGATAACAATAGTACATAACCCAAGTTATTCCTTGGTTCCCTATCCATACCAATTTTCAATAATTTAATCCCTGTTATTGTCAGCTCTTTCGGAAGGCTCCCCTGCTTTCCCTCCACACATAACACATCCATCCAGAGAGAGAGAGAGAAAATTTTGCTCGGATAGCAAAAAGTTTTGGATGGAGAGAGAGAGAAGATTTCAAGCCATGTTCCTTTCACATGTATGATGATTAATAAGCTGTCCTGACGCATTCTTACTGCTTCAATGAAACCATTGTGACAATCCACATAGACATAGACATGTTCTGTTAGGTATATAGGTATTAGCACAAAAAGGTATAATAAACTTAGGTTCATATTATATCTCTCCTCCGAACCAAAATCCGAGCAATGGATATATTGAATCATTTCCTCCTGTATTTTATGAATTTTCAGATCAACTTTCTCTCTCCCTCCCTTCCTCCCAACCAAGTTGCAATAACTCCGGATAATGTTTCTATTTCCGTTCGACGTGGATGGATACAGCCAGGCAGAGAGAGCTTTTATCAGATGAGGAGGAAAATCAATTCCAGATTGAGAGTAAGTAATATCTCCGCGTGAGCTGTGAGGACGATGGTGAAAAGTCTATAAGCTGGTTGGAGGACTATTATGTCATATAGGTATACTTATATTAAGTACATGTTTAGCTTTCTATATATTAAAGAGTCGAAGATTTAATCTTGCTTCATTTACTTTAGCATTTAGCTTTGCCTTAGCTTGGCCCAAAATGGGAGAGGGAGGCTATGGCCCAAATGTTTCCATTCCATATAGCCCATCCCATATAGATTAGCTTAGAGCTTGTATTTTACAGAGAAGGAGAAATTATCACTGAAATTTTTCGAATGAATAATTCCTAACTTTGTAAGAAAATATTGAACTTTTCCCCCTTTCCCCCTCGCCAACCATTTTTTCCGGAGAATTTAATGTAACTTTCTCTTTTTCCAGGGGAAAGTTCTCAAAGTTTATTTTTTATTGTATTATTATCATTGTCAGTTTCCGAGTCAGCACCTCGCCCCAAAAAATATTAACGTGCAATATATATAGTAATATTCAACATGGGTACAGTCATACTCTCACAGCTTCCGTTCCATCAGCCAAAGTTTTTTTAATCATTCAATTCCGGCGATAATATTCTATAAATATGTAGGATTTCGAGGAACATGATTTTAAGGATTGGGAATTGGCAAAAAATGAAGCTAGATTTAAGGGGAAAGGTTGACAAAATTCGAAATAAATTTTTGCAAGTTGGGTATGAACAAGTTTGGAGTCGTTATTAATATTTTTTGTATGTGTTGGGAATTCTGTTTTAATAGATTGCATGAGGACCAT
>JAQIXQ010000900.1:0-19590 GCA_034700485.1 Pseudosinella alba
TATAGGCCCATATGCACGAATTTATTTATGTGAAAATAATATGCAATTGATATAATATTTATCTTATCAATTTTCTTATGCGGAATTCATAAGTTTTTTACGCCGTGACTGTCACTAAATTCACGCCAATGTTTGCTGGGTATTATTTCACTCTCAAATATATGATTGCATAAAATACTAGAAACAAAATCCATCCAATGCAATGTGCCCGCTTGGATACCTTGTATTAGTGACAATTTTGTTTTTGGGATCAATTCCCAATAACATCAAGGCTAAATTCTCCCTTGACCTTAATCCCTACTCGTGTGCCGTTGCCCCGGTCTACCTCTCCAGAAATGATTTAACCGGATGGGCACGGAACCACAAGCAGGGTTTAAAAATAAATAAACTTTTAAACTCTCAAATTGGTCATCATCATCCCCATCCGAGCATCACCTGGGTCATTTCAGAAAACATATTGGGTTCTGAGCTAATTACTCAGTTGGGGGCAACCCGAAAGTCTTCATTTGATCCAACTCGAGGCTTCATCCCAGACAGGAGCAAGTGGCGAACAGAACTGGATTCTTGCTCAATCATATTAACGGATTTCTGGCAGACCAGCAGTTACGTTGATGTTAATGGGATTGGGAATGAAGTTCTCACATTTATGTTTTGGAGACATTGGCTTCCTCTAGCCGGTGCTGGTAGGGAAATTCCCCTCAGAACCTCAACAACCGTCATCCTGAGTTTCTCGTTCAATATGAAATTGGATCTCTATGACTTTGAATATTATCATGACTCCTTGTTCACTCCACCTGTCCTCTCATACGTAATCATTCTGGACGAGGAGGAGGAACTTACTCGAGTACTTTCTACGTGCAGTCGACATTGTATTATGGAAAGGGAGCTATTTCGTTTGTCGTCAATCCCGTTCCACTCATATTTTAATAAGCAGCTGGAGGCATCGTTCAGTGACCATCTCATCAAAGAAATGCCAGCCTCTATATTGAATAGCTTGCCGTTCACCCCAAAATATGCGTCATCGTTTACATCGGAGTCGAGCTGGAAGAAGGTATTATCCAAGCCGCTGTTGTTAGCTCATGTTGCTTACGTTACCCATCTGGACGATACGAATTACAGGGCCACGTGCAAGTATGACTCAGTCTTGAATACGCGTTTCCAAGTTAAGAAAGACAAAAAGAAAATGTATTCAACTAATTACCGGCAAAGCAAAGTAGCCATGTTGACAATCACTGCCCATCACCTCAACTACTCTTTGTCGTTTGGCAAGAGGGTCCCATGGAACTGGCGTCTCATCCATCCAAAGGTTTTCATCATGGGCATTGACTGGAAGCCGGGCTGGGAGATGCAGCCCATGGAGGCAGGTGACTTCCTCCTGAACGATCAGAGAAACCTGGTTTTCGGCTATTTTGAGAAGAGGATTAAATTCCAACCTTGGAATATAATGGCCATCCTCATGGAACCTTTCGATGGGCGGATTTGGTCGGCTGTCATCATCTCATTTGCTTTTTCTGCGGCATACATCGCTTACTGTAACAGTCAAGAGAGAATTGGACAATTTTGCAAGGGCTTGGAACTGGCCATGCTAGAAATCGTTTCGATAATTTTGCAACAGGGAGCGTTTACCTCGACCAAGATGAAGGTCCTCATCGTCATGGTGAGCTTCCTCCTCAACTTCTTCTACTCCTCCGTGATGACGGAGAAGATGATCTCCCCACCGGTTCAAAATATCCCGCAGACCCTTACCGATCTGCTCAGGAACAAATATAAAATTCGTCTGTCCCAATCTCCGATGGAAGGTCATTATCACAAGAGACGTGATAAAATAGTGCGGGAATCTATTTTGCAATTTTTGACAATAGACCTAAAGTATGAGTCATTCAAAGGCAACATTACATCCTCCAAGAATTGGGAAAGGGGGTCCTACTCCGGTGACTACAAAGATTTGAAGGATTACTTTAAGGCAGTTTGGAATCCTAAACATTTGAAAAAGGTGGCAATATTTGAGTATATTTATCACTACAGGAAACAGTGGGGGATGACAAGCTTGATGCTACTAATGAGGGGTGTAGCAAAGCAGAAACTTATTTGTGACGTCATCCCCAAATTATATGGGACCAGGTATGATTTCTACTTGATTCAATCGCTGATGCAACGCAAGGTCAACAAGGTGCTCCAAAGGCTGCTGTATGAGAGTGGGATAAGAAATTTTTGGAATTGGGCGCTCGACATGGAATTCGCGCGAAATGTGACGACGTTCAAGAGAGGGGCAAGGGGAGAGGAGAGGATTGTGGATGTGCTCACCATTGATGATAGGTTCAAGGGGATCATTATTCTCACAGCTGCGGTTCTGTCCCCATCATTTTTAGTATTCTTATGGGAAGTTGTTGGGAGAAGAGGTGGGGCTGACAACAAAAGTTTTCTAGCCATATTCGGGATGAAGGCGCTTCTGCTGTACTATAAAGTTAGAAGGAGGTGGCAAAAAATTCGGAAATGGGGACAATTGTAGAGTTCGACTGGGACTCAGGTGACTATACTAAAGATATTGCCAGGGAAATTCAAAAAATTCAATAACTAGCCATGCCTTTACGGATCATAATGTCTGGGTCATATTGACTTAACATATATTGCCCTGTATACATGGGTTTTGCATAACGTTGTTCAGGCTATCGTTCCTTCTCTCACTCAACACAAAGGAAAGTTGATAAGACGGCTTGGCATAACCAATAGTCATCCTCAAATATAAATATGATATTCCGATTACGTGATCAATATATAGAGTCAATACGAGGGATAGCTCATCTAATGTGAATATGAACATGGAAAATTACCACAGCCGATGAGCACATAATCACGCTAGAATTTACTCGAAAATCATGCCACAAAACTTCTTCGTCGAAACGATATTTTACATAAGCATTTAGCATGCCTCGTTACGTATACAATTTAAAATGCTCTCTTGCAAAATAGCGTGTAGTTAAATTTTGTGGGCAAAATCCTGTATAATGGTATGTATGCCGGGCATGTTCTTATGTGCTATATTACTCCCTCCAAATTGAAAATTAAGAAATAGAAATTATTACCAAAACCTAAACCACTTTATATAACCACCAAATTGTAGACACACTGGAAGGAAATAAGAAATACTGCGCATGCATTAATAAAAAATATAAAAATCCTTGAATTTTTTTTTCAAGCAGAATAGTCATAATGGCAAATTTCAACTTATTCAATATGTAGATGTCTATGATGGCAGGCGAAAACTCCATCATGTACATCCCAAGAATAAGGGCATTCTAAAATTATAAGTCCATATCAAGATTGCCCAATTTTCAACAGCTAATATCTCTCACAAATTCCTAGTAACCATTCAATCAAATTCAAAATCACAAAAATAATGTACGGATTCGGGATCGTACTGCTAGCTACAATCTTGTCCTCTGGATCAATATCCAGCATCCGCATCAAGGCCAAATTCTCCCTAGATATAGATCTCAAAAAGTGCACCGTTCCCACGATATATGTTTTTATGCTATCTGGTTGCCCTGATAATTGACAATGCAATCATGGACAGCATTCGTTATTCTTGTAATAGATGGTTGAAGTATGTAGATCGACTCATAATATTTCTTGAAAATAGCAATATTTCCAAAATGATTAAGAATTTGCTTAAACTTTGGCCTTTAAGTTGATTTGTAACAAATATAGCTTCAAAATATGCTGTTAACTATCGCAAATCAAGGATTCCCTATACTGTAGCGGTACGGAACAAAGTTTCTATATCGATTTGTCTTCGTTTATTATAAATGTTCGTCACGAACATCGAACATCCATGAATATGTATTTATAAGTATACGTACTTGAATATACCTAATAGTAAGTTATGTGCTTAGTTATTCGCTCCAGAAACTTTTTGTTAAGCAAAAAGACAACGGAATTAATTGAAAGAGTTGCAATTAAAAATAAATGATTACCACAGTAAAACTGCTTTACTTGACCATTTAGATTTATCATACTTTAGACATGCGAAAAGGAAATGAGAAATATAATTATTGTGAAATTGGAATGTCCTCGACACTATTCAATCTCAATTTGCTTAGCCTGTCTGTATCCACTTCATTTTTAGCTAACTACACGGCACAAATAGATAGGACAGACTGGGCAAAACTCACTAAATTTTGTGTTAACCAGCCTGATAAATAAATATATTATTTCACTCTCAAATATCAGATTTCATAAAATACTAAAAACAAAATCCTTCCAACAATGTGCCCGTCTGGATACCTTGTATTAGTGACAATTTCGATTTTGGGATCAATTCCCATGAACATCAAGGCTAAATTCTTCCTTGACCTTGATCCCGACTCGTGTGCCGTGACCACGGTTTACCTCTCCAGAAATAATGTAAGTGGATGGATGAAGAACCATAAGGATGGTTTAAAAATAAATAAAGTTTTAAACTCCCAAATTGGTAATCATCATCCTCATCAGCTCATCACCTGGGTCATTTCAGACAACGTCCTGGGAACGGATATAATGCACCATTTGGGGGCAACCCGAAAGTCTTTATTTGACACAACTCGAGGCTTCATCCCAGATAGGAGCAGGTGGCGAACAGAACTGGATTCTTGCTCCATCATATTGACCGAGTTCTGGCAAATAGTTAATTACGTAGATGTTAATGAGATTGCGAGTGAAGTTGTCACATTTATGTTTTGGAGACATTGGCTTCCTCTAGCCGGTGCTGGTAGGGAAATTCCCCTCAGAACCTCAGCAACTGTCATCCTGAGCTTCTCGTTCAATATGAAATTGGATCTCTATGAATTTGAATACTATCATGACTCCTTGTTCACTCCACCCGTCCTCTCATTCATACTCCTATTGGACGAGGAGGAGGAACTTGCTCGGGTGACTTGTCCTTGCAGTCGGCATTGCACAATGGAAAGGGAATTATTTCAAATGTCCACAATGCCCTTCTCGTCTGCATTTAGTAGACGACTGGAGGCATCATTTCATGAGCAGTTCATCCGGGATTTGCCACCTAGCATATTAAAAAGTTTGCCATACAATCCACGATATACATCATCACTGACATCGGAATCCGGATGGAATGACGTTACATCCAAGCCTTTCATGCTAGCAGATGTATTGGATGTCCCGTTCTTTGACGATAAGAAATACAGAGTTACGTGCAAATATGACACTGTTGCGAATTTTCTTAAGGTGAGTCGGGTTCGAACCGGGGAGTATGCAAGTGGCTGTCTGGAGACCAAAGTGTCCATGTTGACTGTCACGGCCCACCACCTAAACTACTCCCTGGCGTTCGGCCGGAAAATCCCGTGGAACTGGCGATTCATCCACCCAAAGGTATTCATTATGAGCATTGACTGGAAAGAGGAGTGGGAGCTCCAGCCCATGGAGTCGGGTGATTTCATTTTGAACGATCAGAGATACTTGATATTCGGCTATTTTGAGGGCAGAATTCAATATCAAACATCCAACTTGATGGCCATCCTTGTGGATCCATTCGATTGGGTTATCTGGACCGCTGTTATCATTTCATTTTCCATCTCCACCACATACCTTGCTTATTGCAACTGTCAGGGCCAAATTGGGCATGTTTGGGCGAGGTTGGAACTGGCCATCCTGGAAATCGTTTCCATAATATTGCAGCAGGGAGCTTTCACATCGACCAAGATGAAGGTCCTCATCGTCATGGTGAGCTTCCTCCTCAACTTCTTCTACTCCTCGGTGATGACCGAAAGGATGATCTCCCCTCCGGCTCAATATGTACCTCAGACGCTGACTGAGCTACTCCTGAGGGACTATCAAATTCGTTTGAGTTCCCGTCCAAGAACAGGTCCCCATTATAATAAAACTAATGAAAAGTTGCGTGATTACTCAAAATATCTTAGAATGGATTTAAAATATGAGTCCTTTACTGGGAACATAACCTCCTCAAAATATTGGGAAGAGGACATCTACGTAAAGGACTACAAAAATTTGAAATATGCGTGCGCAGATTTTCTTAGTCCTAAACGCTTACAAAAATTGATCGTCGTGGAGCGCATTTATCACCACAGAAAGCAGCGCGGCTTTGTGGATTTGTTTTTAAAAATGAGGTCCTGCAGCAAATGGCACCAGTCAAAACAAAAACTTGTTTCTGACGTCATCCCGAAAATGTATGGGAACAGGTATGACTTCTACGTGATCCAATCATTGATGCAGCAGAGAGTCACGAAGGTTCTGAACCTTCTTTTGCACGACAGTGGGATTCGGCATTTTTGGAATGGGTTGCAGAACATGGAGTATATGCGAGATGTGACATATTTCAGGTTTAATGCAAGAGGTGAGGAGAAGGCTGTGACAGTGCTTTCAATTGATGATAGGTTCAAGGGGATCTTCAAGCTGAGTGCGGTTGTGCTTTGCCCGGCCTTTCTTGTATTCATTTGGGAAATTGGTGGAAGTAGAGATGGGGCTGGAGGGGGTAGTTTTGTATCCAAACTCGCAACTACAGTACTTTTGTGGTATTACAAAATTAGACGGACGGTGCAGGTGCTTCTTTGATGTGGAGAATTTTAGATTGGAAGTCGGGACAATTTAATTTGAAGTGAGTAGCTGATGTAGATAAGGCCCACTGACATAATAGAACGATTTCCTATAGTTATCCATCATCAATTATATTTAGATCATATCGCAAGCAATTGTATGATCAACAATTATTGATCCCTTTTAATTTTAATGGACCACCAAACTTTATACTTATGAATATGGAAAATTGCCGCAAAAAAATGAGCACATAATCGCGCTGGTATTTAATTAAAACTCACATGTCCAAAAACTATCCACAACCTGATATTTTATATTCCGTAGTTGTATTGTGTATACAAATGCAAAATATCTTATATAAGTGACAATTAATAAAGAGAAAAATATTAGCACAATCTAAATAGTTTTGCAAAATTACCACTCTTTATACACGCCCGAATATTTTAATATTTTTTTTTTGCAATTTTAATATAATTTTGACGAGTCAAAACACTAAGTAACATGCAAATATAACTCGGTTTCCGATTTTCTTTCTCTACCAACCAAAGAGTATCCATCAGGCTGCCGGGAGACCAAAGTGTCCATGCTGACAACAACAGCCCATCATTTAAACTACTCTTTGGCTTTTGGAAGAAAGATCCCCCTGGGTGGAAGCTGGTACACCCCAAGGTCTTTGTCGAGTCGGTTGACTTTGAAAATAGTTGGGAATTACTGGCCATGGAAGCCGGTGACTTCATATTGAATGATCGGAGATATTTGATATTCGGCTATTTTGAACAAAAGATCCAATATCAATGTTGGAATGTAATGGTCATCCTTGCAGAGCCCCTCGATAGGAATATATGGACCGCTGTAATCATTTCATTTGCAGTTTCCGTAGCATACCTTACATATCGCAACATTCAGCAAAAGGCCGGACATATCATTGTGGTTTTGGGAACGGCAATATTGGAAATCATTTCGATTATATTACAGCAGGTAGCTTTCACATCCACCAAGATGAGGGTCCTCATCGTCATGGTTACTTTCCTCCTCAACTTCTTCTACTCTTCAGTGACGACGGAGAGGATGATCTCCCATCCGGTTCAATCAGTACCAGGAACTCTGAGCGAGCTGCTGATGAAAGACTACAAAATTCGATTGGACAAAGTTTCAATAAAGGGTCGTATGACCCTGGAATTGACAAAATGGTTCAGGAGTATATTGTAATATATATTAGGATCAATTTGAAATACAAGTCATTTAATGATAGTATTGCATCCTCCAAATATTGGGAGAGGGGGATCTACTGGGATGACTACGATTAACGATAGTGAGATCGATGCTCAGCTCGCATTTTGGAATATTAAACGCTTGTCCAAGTTGGTCATGTTCGATCGTGTCTACCATCACAGGAAGCAGATGGGGATCATGAACCTGTTGCAAATGATGAGGGCCAAATCCAAAAATAAACTTGTTTGTGATGTTATCCCTAAAATGTATGGGAATCGATATGATTTCTACTTAATTCAATCATTGATGCAGCAGCGGGTAAAGGAGGTGTTGGGTCGTTTTCTGTATTACAGCGGGATTAGAAATTTTCGGAATGGGCTGCAGAACATGCGGAATGTGACATTGTTCAGAACAATGGCAAGAGGTGAGGAGAAAACAGTGGAGCAGATTCAATGGGATCATTATGCGCTATGCTGTGGCTCTTTTACCAGCGTTTCTGGCATTAGTATTGGAAATTATTAGAGGTCAGGTTGCTGCTGAGGATAATTTTCTAGAAGGATTTGGGCTAAAAACACGTTGGTTTTGTTCCCAAATTAAACGGATTTTACATGCAACTGCAAATTGCTTGAAACTCGATTAAGTTACGATTGTTTGCCGATGACATTTCACGGACTTCATAGGTCACATTATATACGTGTCCAAATGCTTTTGTTATTATAGTTATTATAGTTATTATAACTGTAAGTTATTAAGTAGTTTTTATAGTTGAATTAAGTTGCATAATAACGTATTCATATTAAGCCTGCCGGGACATTATGGATTACATTACAACCTCGTCCATATTACAACACATTATGGTTATGGGGAAAAAAGGGACTATCTGATTTTTATAACACTATTTGAAATGCTTTGAAAAATAACCTTGATATTATTGACGAAACAAATGCGCTACTTACAAAGGTATCTCTATCATCGGCTTGCGTGATCAATATCCGCGATCAATACAATGCGATGGAAAGCTATATTTCCATCTATTGTGAATATTGAAAATTAACAAAGCCATAATGAACCCGTAATCATGCTAGTATTTAATTAAGTTTGCATAGTCCTGTATAAATGTATGCGGATCGTGTATGTGCCTATGGGCATACTTACTCCCATCCAAATTGAAAATTAATAAAGAGAAGGGAAGAACTTTTCTACATTCGTCTTACTGTGTTTGTTATATTATTTGATATTATTTTACTCCCATTTATGTTTATCGTCTTTCTACGTCTTTTTAAAGGGTTTTTAAAGTGTATGAGAGGAGAGTAGACCAAGCATCATATCTCATATATAATTGTCATCGTGTGATTGAAATATGATAAGGTTAACTGGTGGAGCCTGATAAACGGGATAGCCACCAATAATGACACTCAATCAATACCAATTGCAATTTATGCTCATGGAGATCTTTGTATGGTCAGTGTTGCGCAATTTATTATCCGAAGTCAGACATTGTCAAAAACAAGTATCAATTTAACAGAAAAAACAAGTTCGAAGTGCTTTGTTTTATTCTCAGCAGTGTAACTTTGGCACTAAATGAATAAGATGATATGATAGAAATTAATTGTAACTTATTCAGTGTTGTGTAATTTATTATGGTCATCCACACGAGAACATTTTGATTGATTGATGGCAAAATTATAAACACGTCGTGTCGAGTGCCGATGCTCAAAATATGACCTTGATGGTCGTTATCAACACGCAGCTTACATCAGTATTTTAAGGATCAGTACGGTAACGTAGAATGCGAAGGTATGAGATAGCAGACTAGCTGGCTGTCGGATAATTTGGAGCGACAGAGTAACTAACTTCCAGCAAGTGAAAGGGGGAGCAACTTTACTTTTGATAATAATATGATGTTACTTTTAGAGAATAAAATATTCTGATTAAAATTCATATAACTCAATTCTACCATATCCTTAAATATTTTGCATATATGTCCATCAACAGTGTTCAGAGGTAGTCAAACTGTGTGTTTGATAATGATGCCACATGCCATTCAATCTTTACGCTTGTGATTTCAATCCAGTTGAATTTTAATGGGATATTTCAAGATCAATAAGAAAATCATGCCAATGACTGGCATAATACATGAAGTTCAAATGTGCAGTAAATGACGTCCATCTCCAATGTAGGAATATCACTTGGGTTAATTATCAGAGTGGTAGCTGCTGCACAATGCGTCCTATCCGTCCACCACCACCAGTGTGGAAGAACAGTCATGTCCGGAGTATTTCTCGTCCCGTCCCAGACGAGCATGGAAGGAGTTTGTGCTTCCGTGGCGGATGTCCAGCTCGCTGCATAATAGTTAACAATATAATGACGAAACAATATTGCCTAATATCAACACCATTCTATACAAAAAAAATATGCATCTACTAAATCTACTTACTAAAGGCAGGCCCTTTTGCAGCTAGAGTGCGATTCAGCAACTCCCACTCCTCCTTTGTCTCGATTGCTGCTAGCCCCATGTCCGCTTCACGGCAATAGGCTTTCGCATACGCCCAAGTCATCTTGAGAGTGGCATCCAGGTAGAAGGCCTTCCCGTCGACCGTCCCCAAGTACTCCAGTGAAGATTTGGATCCTGTCGAAATAGAAAAAAGTTTTGACAATTTTAACTGCCTTCAAAAATCGCATGGCTACGCACTTAATCTACGGCAATTTTTGCATTAATTCTTTACCATCTCTCCCTGGAATGCCATTGCCCTGGCCATGGTTTACTTCTTTTGCTGGAGGTGATGGCGCAGCCGTCACCAGGAAAATGAGGCTGATGCAGGTGACCAACACCTCCGTAAAAATGTGCAAGTTGCTTGTCATGCTTTTACTGAGCCTCATAAAAATATGAGCACAGTAGACTACAGATATGTGCGGAGTACGATAAATTAAGTAGTACTTCAGACAGGTTGACCAAGTTTCCCATTCGCCCTTCTCTGCATGAACCTACTGATGAACAGAATGCAACCTGTACAGGTATTTTATACACATGCTGAATTTGGACACTCCTTATCAAACATAAACCTCAATTGCTCAATTCCGAGAATTGGCTTTAAGATTGCGTTGATTATTTTACTGAATGAGAGAATACATTATGATTAGCATTTTTTGCGGGGAGATAAAACTAACTAAATTCCTTAATTAAGGCTGTCAGTTGAGTTGATTGTTATTGAAGTGCGCGTGTTTTCTATTTTTATACTCATTTAAGGTGTGAGGTTCAAGCGCTGAAGGCGGTGGTTATATAATTCAATCTTTGTTAACAGTAATTTGGTTGTGCAATAAACAGCAGATATGCATTAAGGAGTGACCTAATTATTTTCTTCATCAGTCCAAGTTAAATGCCAAATGAATTCCATAAGGCGGATCTCTACTCCTTGTTGGGCGCCGGGGATGAAGGAAACAGTCACACAAAATATTTTAAGTCACCAAATTGATTGACTTATGCAGTTCGATCATCATCATCAGAGTTGTAATTACCAACTAAAATGTAATTGCCAATTAAGGCTGTCAAAAAATGATTAGGTTCGTCTCCCATATATGACGCTGATATGATTCATTGTGAGATTGAGAGAGTGAGAAGACAGACAAATGCCCAATATATAGTTTGCCATTTAGAAAACATGTAATGAGAATGGTCATTATGAAAGTTGACGAAACGAGCAAAAGACATATATGCTGCATTTCGACATGAATGGGGCAATCATGTCCTTCAATGAGAACAAATCTCAATTATGATGGTTGGAACAATGGCGGTTATATCCTTGAATGATAATATCTGCTAACTTAGATTCAGATTGAGAAATATATATTTTTCATGTTATTCAGCATAAAGTTTGTTTTGTTAAAATCTGCATTAAATCAATGCAAATGATTTCGAGCAGGGTAACAATGACTTGGAAAAGGGACCGGATATTATTAAGGGCATTTGTCGTCCTAATAACTGGTTGGTCAGTAGCCCAACCATGTACCTGCATCAATAATGGTGGTAAGTGTTAGTCTCTTTCTCCATGTATGTCTTATTAAGCTTTCGCATCGCCGACACTATTTTAATCAATTCAAAATAAATATTTAGCTCCAGCTACTGACACATGGCCGAATAAATGCCGGCGGCCACCATCCGATCCCCAACCTCCTAATATTGAGGATTTGGAACTGGACCATACCCTTCCTGTCGGAGTGCATCATATGAACTTACAAGCAAGGGCGGCACAAAAAGGATCCCTTGTAGCTACGTTTGTTTTCGGAAACGTTGGTTCTGGAAAATCAACCGTGATCCCATTAATCGTCGGAGACCCGGATAAATTGAATGTTTGGTTAAAAAACACAACTTCCTCCTTCATCTATCGCAATGAAAACCAAATTATTTCCAAGAGCACATCATCAAGACTAATGCAACTGCTCCCGAGTTTCTACGTATCACAATCTGGTGATTTGGGCAAGGTAGCCGTCTTTAACTGCCCGGGGTTTAGTTACAGCCGCGGTTCAAACGCTGATATTGCGCAGCTGTATTTCCTAAAACATGCATTGGAAATCACAAAATCTGCTACGTTCATCTTCACAATCACATACTCAAGCGTCAAGTTGGTAAGTGATGTGAGAATGCTAGCAAACCACGCCACCACATTGATGAAGGACGTTGGAAAATTTAAGGATTCCATCGGACTTATTGTTACAGAAATAGTTGAGGATAGTGTCCGGACTGAAGAGGAGATTCTATTTTCGATAAGGAACTTTCTCAGATCATATATTGAAACGGAACAGAATGTAATAAAACATGAAAGTGATAATGGAAGTTACGCCAACGAACCCGCCCAACTGCGGCAGAGAATTCGATTTATTGAATTACTGCTCGAAGAGGAAGGAGGGGATAATGAAACGAAAAGCCGAATATGTTTAATAAAGAGTCTGGAGTTTTGCAGTACTTCGTCAAACATGTCGGTAGTATCGGATACAGTAGCAAATTTGGACATACTCCAATATAGTACACTAAAACCCGCAAAAATTCATATCGAAGATTTTGGCCTGGTTGTCAGAAAGGAAACACGCCAGGAGATTAAAAATACTTTGTGGGCTAAGCAGATCAAGGGGGTGGCGAAATACACTGTCGAAGCTTCTCAAGGAATGATCAAGGAATTAGGTAGGACACTTCTAGGAAGCCAAAATTATATTTCCACACTGGAGTTGCTAAATGGATTTAGAAATGCATTGGATCACGAATTTGGTCAAACTAATGACAGGAATCGTCCGCATAAGTCGTTCAGCTCGGCAAAGTTCAATCTGTTCAAGAATGACATAGACCTTTTTGTATCATGTTCCAGCCAAAAACTGAAGACGATCCAGTTCCTTAAAGAAGTTATGGGTGACACTTATAAAGCGGTAACACTTTCAACATTGTCAGAGCCATTCAAAATAGCTGGAGCAAAGGTGAGCAAACTTGCCGAGTTTTACAACTTTTGCAGTCAGACATACCACGCACTAGGAGAGTACTCGACACAGGTATATCTCAAAGAAATGAAAAAGAAATCTGAAATTAATGTTCACAATGACAACGTGTTAGAATTTCTGGCAAACGCATCAATTGAAATTCCTAATAATATTAGCACTGTTTGGATGAATAAGTTGGACAAGGAAAGCAGGAAGTATCTGATAGATTTGGTTCGAATACAGATACCGAATATTAAATTTTTATCCCATATATCGTTAACGAATACCGAATGCTATAGGGCAGATATCATCGGAAGAAATGTTATGTTGTCAGATGTAGTTAAATGGTTTGAAGACTTTGTCTCTGGTTATTGTAAGGTGGAAATCAACGTTGTGGCTACGGAAAATTTTTACGTCGATCGGTCTATAGTAACAGATGGACAAATGAATCCTCACTCAGTATGGTACCTCAGGGCCATGTCTGTTGTAGCTCCTGTTTGGGAAGTTGTTCCAACAGGAACAAGTGAAATAAGAGGAATTGATCTGCAAGGTGTGAGACCATTCGCGAGTTTTTCTGCTCGACGAGGTGGTGTTTTTTTTGGACTGTACACCACAATGGTTAACAGCAGCAAATTATTCATTGGCGCCAATGGCGGAAACTCTACAACCCATTGCTATGGTGGAGATGCGGGATTTATTCGAATCGCTAATACCAGCGGCAACGTCACTATCCAGACAGAGGCTTGCCCAGGCCTTGGCCACTTTCTTGCAGGATTTAAAGATTTAAACTACATGCCTATGCAAGGCATATTTGACTACAATTCCGAATATGTACACACTTCGTTTTCACATTGCTTGTCACCAGAGTCTGATCAACTGTTCGAGAAGCTTGATGCCTACATGGACTTCCAATCAATTCCAATCGATCCACTATTTTTAGTAAATGAAATTGAAAAGCTGGAGCACACTTTTTATAGGAATGCCAATAACATCCACTCATGCCCCGCGAAAATCAGGAGGAGACTGACCATTTACTATAAGAGAACACTAAAACATATTACAATAACTTTGGGTCGAGTCTCTGACGAAGAAAATACCGCGTTGACATGGATCGGCAGCTTAATTATTGGTAGACTGATTAATAGTAGGAGGCTGGCCATTACACTCGACGTTGTCAACACCGAACAATACTTGGAAGCAGTAGAGGAGGACTTGATGGCTCTAGAAATAATTGAACACAAAGTTGCTATCAACAAAGACAGTGAAAAATATAAAAATGCCTTGGTTGACAAAGTGAATGAGGCTGAAAGATATAAAAATGCCTTGGTTGAGAAGGTGAAAGAGGCTGAAAAATATAAAAATGCCTTAGCTGAGAAGGTGAAAGAGGCCGAAAACCTGATTGGTACATTGATACAACCTGCCATAACTAAGGCAGAACAGATGATTAATAAAATGAATAAGGAACTGTTGGTGACGTTGGACGCATTTCTCAAGGCGACCGAGGAAACTATGGAAGAAGCAAAAATAATGGAAAATGGGTGCAAAACTCCTCTCATAGTGAAGATTGTTCAGATGAAGAATATGCTAAAACACATGCCGTCAATGGTGAAAGGTTTTGCAGGCTGGATATCTGGTGCACATAAGCAAATAAAAGATAATGCGAGGAATGTCCTGCGAGTGCGGGACTTGTACGAGTACTATATTTCAAGCATTGAAACTTTGGAAATGACAATCGTGGTACTCTTCGAGTTATATAACAAGATTGAGATGTACCAAGAGAGGAAACACCTGGCTAATTTCATTGCAAATGTTCCCTCCCCAACCACAGGAGAATTACAGTTAATTAGAAACAAAACATTACGAGATGCTCTCACTAGGGTTTCCATCTCGATTAAAATCAACCTGGCTGTGGAAGAATATAAAAAAGCGGAGAAGGCATTCAGACAATGGGTCTTCCCTTTTTCAAGTTACTATTTAAAATCCAACAAGGAACTAGATTTTATGAAGTCAAATAACTTTACAGACGTTGTTAGCTCTTGCAAGAAGGAAATTAGCCGGTTTGGAAGTGTCCTGAGAAAATCCCATACAGTCCTTAGTGTACCCGATCAGCACCTGTATCATTACAACTTCACAGGTGATGCCGTGTCTACACGACCATTCTATGTTTGGACCAATGAGAACTGGAGGAATACCATAAGGAAACTTTTCCAAGGTGAAGGAGTTCAACTGAAAGCAGACGTCGATATGCTTGGCGAGGAGCATGCTAATTTCTTCCGGGGTAAATCAGCAATTAAATTCAAACACATTGGCTTATTCATAAAGACCCGTGACAAGAGTCAGCAGGGTTATCTGGACGAGAAGCTAAATAATTTTCGGATGCTGATGACGCACAGTGGTGTATCTATTTACAAGGTCAAGGGGCAGCACTATGTCATGCGCGATAAGGCCCAAACATATAGCTACAACTTTGAAAAAAACAATGGCACTAACCTACACAAATACAAGGTGGAAAGTCCAAATGGCGACATTCTCCTGAGTCCTTACACTTGGTGGACATTTCAAATGACACAGCTAACAGAGGAAGGATTCGGAGCCCTGCAAGAATACTCCTCAAAAGTTGACCTGGTATTGGAGGGTTCAGGCACCTATCTGGATGAGAGAGAAGCAAGCCCTGCATTTATTGCTGACTTGAACCTGTCAGAATACTACGCAACATATGACCCAAGTGATGACGAAATGGTGAACATCGGAGAGACCCCGACGGAGTCATCAATCCGTCAATGTGGCATGTCACCATCGGTGAGAGTTATTTTAAGGAGAGGTGAATATATTATAACTTTTTAAAGATATTTTTATTTGATTTGGATCCACAACAGTTTCGACAGCATTCAACTCAGGCTGCGTCCCACACTATCAACCAAGGTTTGCCTTTCCCAAACATACATGAAACCGGACATCCGTCAACCAAACGATGTCCAGTCAAGGTGAAATGCGACGAGGACAAGACTCATCTCACGTTCGCTGGCAAATATAGCCTCCATACGAATCCAGATTATGATGACTTTGGAGACTATCTGAAAGCAATGGGTATATGTTTAATGATGGAAATTACTTTCCAGTATTTTTGTTTCCAAAAAAAAATATATCCTAATCGATTTTATTTTATACTAACAGGCTTCAGCGAGGACTACCAGACGAGAATCCGAAGTATTAGGGGGTTTGGCGTCATCATCACGGAGATGACCAACTCGACCTACTATGTCGAGACTATGTCAAATGGAACGAGAAATAACATGGCATTTGATGACGGAATTGAGTTTAAGACATTGCTAGGTGACGGTCGTGCGGTCCGCAATACCATCAGCGTTAATGTGGAGGATAAATCGGCCATGAGTGTGATCAAACAGGATAATTTTGAGGCGACCACTGAATTTATGTTTTGCAGCTGGGGATTCAAAATGACCTTGAAAGCTATAGATGCAGAGGCTGTGTTTATCTTCACAAAAGGGCATTGTTGCAAGGACGGGGACAGCTATTGTCAAGCCTAATTTGATTAATTACAAAACTTGAAATTGCATTACTAATGTAAAAATTCATATAATCGTTTAATCATAAGTTAGTAAATATGTAGAATGGATGAAGTAAAATGTAGTTAAGTAATTGTCGTTTTGCTACTACTATTTTCCTTTGGTACTTTTAATTTATCGATAGCCATAACTGCTATTTGCATGCTATATTAGGACATGAATGTGACAATTATCTTCAATATAAATAAACGATCCAAAACCGTAAAAATAACTTTTATAACACTATATGGAATATTACTGACAGCATAAATGGACTACTTACTTAGGTACCGGCTTATGTGATCAAAATCCACGATCAATACGAAATAAAGCTATCTTTCCATCTATTGTGAATTGAAAATTACCACAGCCAATGAGCACATGATCATTCTAATATTTAATTTAGTTTGCACAATCATTTCTGAATGTGTTCCATCCTATCAAATATATATCGTGTATGTACTTATGTGCTAACTTACTCCATCCAAATTGAAAATCAGTAAGGAGAAATGATTATCAAAATTAATACTGCTTTATATAACATAACAACCAATCTATAGACATGCCGAAAGGAAATGAGAAATACGGCGCATTAATTTATTTTTCACAAAAAAAACTTGATATTTTTTAACACTAAAATTAGCATACTTGCGTTTATCAACTTACTCAATATAAGATGTTCCGGAAGCCAGGCTAAAACTCCATCTTGCATATCCTTTTCACGAAGACCAGGAATAAGGGGATTATAAAATTATCTAAGCATATCAGGTTCGCCTAATTTGCCGAGGCAATCATCTCTCAAATTTCTAGTAACCATTCTAAATTCCAAATCACAAAAAATGAACCGATTCCGATATGGGATCTTGCTACTTTTTACCATCTTCTCCGCGGTATCTATATCCAACATCAATGCCAAATTCTCCCTTGATCTGGATCCCAGAACGTGTACCATTGCAACGGTCTACGTTTCCAGAAATATTTTAGACGCACGGAAAGAGACACCATTTTACAAAGCTCGAGTAAGGACAAATAGATTTTTAGACTCACAGATTGATGATCATCAAAATCCTCATCATGATACCGCCTGGGTTATTTCGGACAAAACGGCGTCATTCATTCATTTAAATATTGCATTTACGGTCTGGGAGAATAGAGAAAATGTGAAAATACGACAATTGTCGTATGCTGCTAGCCCCAGGCTAATTTTTTGAAAAACCATTTCCCAATTCTACTTCAAAATCATCGCATTTTCCCATCGACGATTGAGAATACAGAAAATACCCTCAGGATTGCCAATGTAACATACATACAGAAACCTCCACGTATTATGCAAGAGACACCATTAATCCTGTGTATAATTATTGCATACAAATTATCAATTAAAAAGAAATGATTGCCAAACCCATAACGCTTTTATATAACGACCAACACGAAAGCAGGAAATGAGGAATGAATGAGGTCACGTCAGTTCTTTGCAAAGCTAGGTGATATTCAGTCATAAAATACGCCTTATTTTACTTCTACTTTTTACTTCCGTAGAAAACTTATACCTGCTTAATATACAATTGTTGTTCAGTTGGAATCAGTTTAAAATTCGGAAACCTTCTGAAATAAATACCATTCCACCTAGGGAAATGCCTCTGCATTTCGCTTACAATTTCGGGCAAAAAATTAGAATGGCCGACCATCATCTTTCCCATCTCCGTGTCCGTAGTAGATATCACGTAATGAATATTATCAGTATCGAATACGCCGCACTACTTGCCTCAATCCTATCTTCAATTCCCAACACCCAGGCCAAATTTTCTTTGGATATTAACCCAAGAACGTGCGCCGTTCCCACGGTCTACGTTTCCAGAAATAACTTGACAACATGGGAGCCATCATATTACACCGCAGGTTTAAAGATAAACAGCTTTTTAAACTCGCAAATTCACCCTCACCATCCTCATCAGTACGTCACCTGGATCATCTCAGACAACATTCGCATGTCCGACATAGTTCTCCAAATCTACAACACCCTCAAATTTTCATTTGATCCAACTCGAAGCTTCATTCCTGATAGGAGCAGATGGAGAAATGAGCTCAACTCTTGCTCCGTCATACTAACTGACTTTCGTCAAACCACCAGTTTCGTGAGCAAGGATATGCTAATAGACTCTGAAGTGGAAATATTCACTGTTTGGAGACACTGGCTTCCTCGCGTTGGTGCGGGGAGGGATATCCCTCTGCGAACTTCAGCAACTGTAATCCTAAGCTTCACATTCTATAGCGAGCTGGACCTCTATTATTATGAACAATATCACGACTCATTATTCACTGCACCTGTGCTCTCATTCGTAATCATTCTGGTGGAGGAGAAGGAACCTGTTCGAGTTGTGTCCACTTGCAGCCGACATTGTACAATGGAAAGAGAACAATTTAAATCGTCCCCAATGCCGTTCCCAACTAACTTTAATAAAAAGCTGGAATCAGCATTGAATGATCAGCTCATCAGAGCACTCCCAACCAAGATATTGAATAGCGTACCATTCCACAAAAGATACACGTCGTCTTCAACATCAGAATCCCGATGGGGTAATTTTATAACCAAGCCGCTTATGCTAGCACACGTCCTATATGTCACTAGATTTGACAAGTCGAAATATCGAGTAACCTGCAAACATGGCACAGTTGCGGAATTCGTTAACTGGAATCGTACGGGAGAGTACCCATCAGGCTGTCGAGAGACCAAAGTGTCCATGTTGACAATCACAGCCCACCACCTAAATTACTCTTTGGCCTTTGGCAGAATTATCCC
>JAQIXQ010000901.1:0-19586 GCA_034700485.1 Pseudosinella alba
TTTACCTACAGCCGTAAACGTTTTGAAGTTATTAAATAAAAACAACCCTTTAAGACTAAACAATCCCTCCTCGTATATGCACGCAGGTATGAATATTGCTCACACACTGAGATCGATTGCTTACGTGATAATGTTACATCATGATATTTATTATCCAAGGATAAAAAATGATTGCCCTATACTTTGCAATGGGATATGTGTCAATTGAGCAAATTTACTGTCGTAAAACATTTAGTCTACAATTGTAATTATTATGCAAAGCGCGTATGTCGTTCATGCTATTTATTATATTATATTACTTTTCGTATTGAATTTCACAATCACCAACAGGCAACTCAAGGTTACTAATGATGATTATTCGTCTATGGGGCTTCACAATATGACAGAAATGTTTATGATATAATTATTCTTAACTACAAGACAAAACTATTGTGCATAGAACATTCTCTGGCAACAGGATTAATTTTTCTGATTAAATTCTGATCAACGAGATTTACTGCCACGCCTCAAGATATTTTTTACAACAACAGTCTTTTAATTTAACAGAATAAACAGCTGTAAACGGGTTAAAGGATATATTATATCCATATTCTACCATAGAAATGAACATTTTAGCACAACCTCGACATTTCCTCATCCTTGCCCTTATGTGGACTTACATCTCAGGGGTCTTTGGGTCAGAGGATGACACTCTACCAGATACTTGCGGTTCCGCTGACCTTAAAACTCCTACTGGACCAAATAGAGCACGAGCTCATCCACTACCTCCTATGAATCTCACCATGCCCCCTGCGCCTAATCCATTTCCATTCTTATCATTCGGTGATAACCGTACAGTCATTATGGAGACCGTTCCATTGCCGGACCAACTTGCCCGGAATTCAGCACCCGGGGGTTCAAAATTGCAATGCTATCAAACATATCACTTCTTGGATAAGGGTATTGGGGGATCAATTGCATTGGAGATTCGCTCTCAAGGTTATCCTTCGGACGCGTCAGAAAACACGACGAGCGTGTCCTGCTTCGAATCTCCGGAAGGGTGGAAAATTAGCTTGACTTGTGAAGAATTTGCTCTAGCATGTGGCAAAAGTTACGTCGGAATATCTTTGGACGGAAATCCGCAATCCCAGATTGAAAAATATTGTGGGGATGCTTTCAACATTTCAGTGGATACCGCCTGGTCCAATAAATTATCTGTTGTCTTTGTGACAGGCGGGGATGGAGGTGGGAGTGAAGACAAGGAGGGGAACAAGTCAGCATCATCCAAAAGATTCAGATGCCGCGTTCATGTCACTCCGTCTGAAGATAAACCGATCATCTCTAATACTCCAGGGACTGTTGAGGATTGCAAATGCGGTCAAAGAAATACCGTAGGAATTTCGAAGATAAACAAAAATTGCTTGCATTTGATACTAGCTAAATCCCTTTATTTTTTTAGCAGCTCGATGGGAGGATCATTGGTGGAACCGCTGCCAAACCGAATGAATTTCCATGGAGGTAAAAAATTGCCGCAAACCAATTAACTAAACGGAAGGAAAAATAAAAACATATGAAAGTGTACATTTTACCTTTTAAAACTTAATAGATGCTTCATATTAGCTAAGGATCCCTGGGAACCGAAGGAGCTCATGTTTAGATGAGGGTGTTCACTAATTTCCCAAAAATGGGTGATGACTGCTGTAAGTTACTTGCTGCACTAGTTAATCAATTCATGTTGTTGACACGCCATTGTAAATTTTCAATCCGCAATTTATAGGCGCATTGCCTGCCAAGCAGACGTATTCGGAACGGGAGTTATTATGGAGAGCCTCTCATAGTTTTGGGAGGCCACGACTTAAATACCACAACCGCCCATATGACCATGGTGACATACAGGAAACTCATATTGCATCCGGGATACAATAAATGGAATTTCTTCAAAATTGAATATGATATTGCGTTGATCGAACTACAGGAGCCGATTATGTTTAATGACAAAGTGAGTTTAAAAAAATATTTATTAGCTAAATATACATCTTTTGTTTTGCCACATATTTTGAACTTAAATTTCACAGATTTCCCCAATTTGCCTCCCGTGGAACTTTGCCACTGACGACTTTAAGGGTTGCACTGTCGTTACTAGCGGTTGGGTAATGCAGTAATCAGTGAAAATGGCCATCAATTTCGATTGATATTTATTTACGCATATTTTCCAAAATTCATATGCACTGGTTTTTAGGGCCTTACTGATAGAACTTCACGAGACCCATCCCCTATTTTGAACAAACTAGATATGAAGGTCTTGTCAAACCGGAAGTGTGAAACAGAATACTGGACGGGAGTTCTTAACTATACCATGATATGTGGATATGAACCTTGGAAATCACTTTTTCGAGGTTATAATTATCTTTTTTTTTTAAACGGACAGGTAAAAAATCGCATTTTTAAATTTTATTATAATTGTGTGTCCCGACGGGGTCAATGTTCTGGGCTAATATTTTTCATAAGAGCTTCTATGGTGACTAGACACACAATTATAATAAAATTGAAAAATGCAATTTGTTTACCTGTCCGTTTCGAAAAAATATCAATATCTAGCTTAATTTGAAAGTTGCAACCATGACGTTTGTGAAATGGCTTAACTAATTCCGGCACAGGTGATTCTGGAGGCTCCATCGATTTGCAGAGGGATGGACGCTACTATGCCATTGGAATAACATCGTTTGTCCATAGAACGGATGATAATGTAATGATTATGCCATAATTATTTATTCTTATTAATATTTGCGAGTTTAGTTACGTGCATGTTCCAGTTGGAATTGATAAGCCATATTCTCATTTTGTAATCGGATAGTTTCCCAACGTCTTCACGAGGGTGACATCTTATCTCGATTGGATAAAGTCCACAACCGGTAATTATAAATTATAACCTAATGATTTGAAATAACTTGCCAATTACTTGCATTATTTACATATGTATATCATGCATACCTGCAACAGGTGAAACGTTTTGCGGTGAATGATGAGAGGGACATCAGATTCCGATCCAATAAATAAATATTGAGCAAATGGATTTAACTTTCTATATTACTACATTAATTTCTTTCGAAATACAAAAAAAATATTACTCAGTTTCAATAAACAAATTCATAGTAGTAAATTTGAATAATGTCCAAGTTGATTTTTGGCAACATGATGTTTGTAGCTGTGCGAGAAATTATTATGACATCATCTGTAATTCTTGATGGCTTCCCTCTAGTCCATATTTATTTTTCACCGGGGACTGAGACTGAGTATTTGAAAGAAATTTTTTTTTACAAAAGTTGAAAAAAAATTCCTGTCTGTTTATTTATGCCACGCACATCTTGGTTGGAGATTTTCTTCGATCCTTACCAACTCCCGATACTATGAAATGTGTGGATGGCAGTTGGTGAAGCAATCATTCACATTGATTCTCTGATAGGTTTTGAGAGATTGGACTAAAGAACCGAATCGATCCGATCTATCCTATCGTCCATATCAAGCCGCGGGTCTCTCCGAGCCACGGCTGTCTCTCCGCGCGAAGGAGTACGTTGTGAAATCTACATGGTCTCTGTACAAATTTACAAATCTGAATCAATCAATCCTCTCACTGTCTCTGATAACTCCCTCCTCATCTCAAACTAATCAATAAAATGCCGAATACTACTGAATACCGATACCAATGATTTGTACACGTTTCTCTCTCATTTACAGTTGTCATAAACAGATTACTTTTCCAGATATATGCAAGTGCTAAACTAATAAATGCTTGAAAATTAAGTTGTAATCTGATCCCAATTTTTGCACTTACTCTATTAGGTTAGCAGTAGTACTAACAAAATGCCATTTGTCAATGATGTTGCGTTATTGGTAGTGGCGCCAGTAGAAGACAGTAGAAGCCAGGTTCTGTCAGTAGAAAAGCAATGTATCCTTTTGAATGATTTAATGGAATTGTATGCGTCTTCCGACAAGCATAAATTAAATCGACATTTCCGTTCCAGTTCCATCGCGGGCTTCAAATTGTCCAGTCTATTAAGCTCGAGATCCGGGACAGCCAGACCTCCTCTACTTACAGCACAAATCATTTCAAAATAAGAAGAATAATGACCATGTTCTCTCCTTTGGTGGAGTATCCTCTAACGGAGCGGAAATAGGTCCGGATCCGTAAGCCAAAATGTTTAGAACTCCGGGAAAAATTATTGGCATGATAAGAATAAACAAAATGCTTGGATCGATTTCCAACATTTTCAAAAAAAAATGCAAATAGATAGTTATGGCTTATATTCTTTTTTCTAGTGTAGCATCAAATACAAATAGTCAGACAGCTTGCTCGTTCAATAGCGGAAATTATTATATCTGCAAACTGCAGTCTGAATTCATCTCCTAATTCATATACTAACATATAACGTCCACTGCATGACATATATATATATATTTATTTAATAATATCGCATCGAGTATGTCAGTATCATTAAAAAGGTTGCATAATCATTTAATCATGTCGTATTCTTAATGTTAAAGCATGTAACAAGACTTATCTCACCCCAATCTATCATTTTGAGATATGCCGATTCAAATATGACATGAGATTAAAGTGTTTTTTTTTTCATTAATTAATTGCTTATAAAACGAACACTAAATTGATTCGCTACTGGAAATATTTACCATATCCCCCCAACAGGAAGTTGTCATTTTATATAAATTTTTATTCAGCTATATTTTTTATTCAGCCTTATTTCTAACATACATAGTTTAAGCCTTGTAATGTGTTGTTCATCAACCAATTTCGCATGAGTGGCCTCATATCCTCCCATTTTGATTACACGATGGACGGTGTTCTCCCTGTCCAAGGTAATGGTGCTCATCCTCTCCTGGCGCTTGGCAATTTTGCACGCAAACTCCTTTCCGAATTCGAAGACCTGCTTCCACTTGTTCCTCGTAACCTGGAGCTGGATACTGGAGTGGGTTTGGTTCTCCTTGAGGATTGTAACGTAATTTTTAACTAGTCTATTCATGTCCATTATGTCCATTTGGAAGTCTTCGCTAATCGTGAGTTCTGAAATTTCAATTTATCAATTAAGTTGAACAAATACATTTAGGATTATTGCAATCACAATTGTCATATTCCAGCCATTTTCTTTGTTTGTCTTACTTCCGCGATTTGGTGTGCGTCAATCAAACGTAATGATTGATTATCATGAAAAATAAAATTAAAGTCGCATCTCAAAGATAATTATGCATTTATTATTAAGCTACATATTTCCGATTTTGTTGCTGATCAACATTATTTAATGTAACGTTTTGCATAAGGGAAACATAACAGGTATATGAAATATGATATATGATATGGTATGTTAAAATGTTAATCGATATCAGCCTAATTACAATATGACATCCGATTGAATTCCCACCGCCAACCTCCCAATCATTCTCCCACTTATGTGCAAACGGGAAGTGGTTTATAATTGCTCATTCTCACTACCGCTTCAAGTAGTGGGAAATGGTCAATAAAGCTGCTATCAAGGAGGCTATTCCAAGTTGGATGAATTCCAGTATTAGCGCCATGGATGCAACCCACAGCCCCAACCATAGTAATATGAATATGATTACAATATTGCCATCCAAGGACGCTCCCTCTGGCGACTCATCCACAGTTGAATTGATAGATGCTGCCTTCACTTCCAAGTATGACTGTTGATCATAAATCCCATCCAGGATGGTCATCCACCTCCCCAATATCCCACTCTGCTGGAACCACCCAATCCTCACAATGACAAATGATGGAATCCAGTATTCAAATGTGGCCACGAATGACTGCTGAAAATAAGTTTCCTTTCCAACAGACCCCTTTCCCCTCCCCAAATTTTGTAGGTAAGTTTTGGCCAAAGGCTTCGGAAGGATTAGTGCGGTCCTATTGCAATCCATCATTGATTTTATAAGTACTTCCTGCTCCTGCTCCTGATATACTTTGGTCAGGTTTTCTTTGAGAACTCTGAGATGGCCTGGTGCTGAAGTGAATGCTCTCCGAAAATCTGGAAATGTAGCTTTATACCAGTCAAAGACCGACGCGATGATATTGCTGGGGTGGAGGTGGCTGTAATTGTACACCATTCCATTCAATCCGGATTCCCGTTTATCTGTATCATACCCTGCCTGCTCATGATCGAGACGTCTAGCTTCTTGCAACTCTGACTCCAAAACAAAGGATTGGAACTTGGTTGCTTTACGGTGTGGATCCTCAGTAATCTCTGTTGCGGCAAAAAATGCAGCCGCACCATAGAAGAAATAACCAGGGACAGTCCATTTATAGGACCTGGTGTTGACCACAATCCCGTCTTCCACCAACTGCTCGAATGTCTCGAAATGCCTGATTTTCCTTGGACTGACCATGTTGTACACGTTGGTATTCTTGTATCCATTACTGAGGATGATCCCCATCAACATCAACACTCCCAGCATTATCCGGACAGGGTCTCTTTGAAACGTTCCCGAGGGGAAGGGGTCCCCCTGTTCCAGGAGAACTTTGACCAAAGAGAGTGACCTACTAATCTGACTAGTTGTGGTCTTACCTTGCAGCATTTTCCACCCAACCAACAAGCTCATGAGACTGGTCGCTCCTACGATCCAGACATGATTGTCATAGGCACTCACCAGTTCATAAAATGGTAGGGAATCCACCCTTCTAGCCCCACAGCTAACAAAAGACAGTCCACTGAAGGGATCCGGAATCCAAAGGGGAAGTTGAAACATGCCATTTGAACGTGTCTCATAATACATGTAATGGTATGGTAGAGTCGGAAATGAATCCACCCTCGTGGAAATAATATGGCCACTCTCACATAACAGCAAGTTGTCATTCATGTATCCAATCCGGTATGTGTAATTTTTCAGATTATTTGCCCATGCGTGTAATGCCATTGTGGGTAGCAAGTCCCAAGTTCCCATTTGGACATTTCGGGTAGTTTTGACACCGGTCAAGAAATCCATGCAACTCCGATGGTGAGAAGTGGATGAGCCCGATCCCACCTTCCGTTGATATATTTTCCAATCTAGCATCCGACCGCTGAACTCATTCTTCAATGCTTCTAGTATTTCCTGTAATTCCAGTTCGGGTGACAGGGACGTTATTATAATTGCATTCATTTCAGTAGGCGCACATTGATGGCAGTGATGGGGATATATGTTGTACATGGAGCTGAGGGTGAAAGGAACTGACTCAAAATAAGGAGCGGATGGTCCCCTCCGCAGGCATACATTGGCCAGGATGAATCCGTAATTTCTTATGTTCGGTTCGTTTGAATCGTCCATTTGGGAATATAATTTAAATGAGTGAGTGATCCATTTAAGAAGAATTTCGGCGGTGAGGTGATACGCATCCTTTTCATCTGATTTTTTGCCCCATGAAGGGGCAACGGCCACCTTCAATATTGGCACGGAACTTGGCAGCAGGAAGAGGAAGTTCGCATCCGGATTATTCTTACTTTGCCCGTGTCCATAATACCATGCTTTGCCAATTGATGGATAATTAGTAGCAAGCAAACTCAATTCTAAGGCTTCCATGAGAATGTCGACTTCCTTACGTTCCACCTCAAAAGTAAGACGAGGTGGGAAAAGGTCCATATGAATTTGACAGTTCCAAGGTTTGGTACGAACTGAAAAGGATGCAATGTCTATGAGCACACAGGCATTCGGGTACCAGGAGGAGGGGTTCCATGGTATGGTGCCATTGTATGGGAAGCAAGACGCAATCATCTTTTCCGAATTGTTGTTTACTGACGAATATGAATTTTCCAGGAGCCAGACAAGTTGCGTTTCCCCCAACCACGAATCGGAAAGCAGAGCTAGAATTGGCTTCCGAATTATCACAGGATGATTTACGTTGGCAAGATGGACGCCAACAAAGTTGGTGAGGATCATAAGACATGAGCTGTTTTGAAGAAGATTCCAGTCCGCAAAATCAACAGACGCAACATGATCCCCCAAATTGGAGAATAAGCGATTGGAGAGGGATTTCAGGTGTGGGCTATTGGAGGGCGTGTGAATGTTTATGAGACGGGGTTGCTGGGCCGGGATTTCAACGTTGGTCGTCACTGCCATGGTGGGGTAAATTCCAGGAAAAACTATTGATAAGGAAAGAAATATTGCGGCGAACATTTTAAGGACTTGGTTGGGGTGAGATTTATTGTGGGGGAATACGTTTGTAATTGAAATTTTACAAGAGGTATACGTCGTATAGTCTCATTAAAGTATACTGACAGACTGATAGTTTAACATAACTCAAACTCTACAGCAAACTTACATTAGATAACATGAGTAAAAAATAGGAAGGGAAACCTTACGAACTTTTGCTAATAGCTTGCCTAATTGCTTTATTTCTTTACTGTTGATGTTTGACAACCTTTTCCAATTTTCTCTTCAGTTGTCATATTAACTGACGTACAAATACGTATGTCCAACAAATTATTTAAATTATTTGGGTATTGAAGTGCCAAACTCTCAAAAATTGCCAAATTGCGTGGTTGAATTTCGGTACTGATTGGTATAATTCCACTTGGTACAATTAATTATAAAACCATAATCATTTCATTTCTGAGAGGGGACAATTAAGCAAAAATTATATTCATTTGAGCAGTTTTCCAGATGATAGATTTTATGATTTTCCAAAAACCAATTAAGTATCGTTCTCGTCTTGGTCTCGTTAACACTGACAGGAGTGCTGTCCAAAAGACACCTGAATATTAGAAATGATTTAATTGTCTTTCATAACATAACTTTTTCAAGTTTCCATGCAGACATATGTAGAAATACTGTATTTCTACGATTACTTTTTATATTACACGGATGATGTATTTCAAATACATCATCCGTGTAATATAAAAAGTAATCGTATAGTATAGACACTCTCTCTGACTAATGTTACATGACATAACTTATTAATAATTTAAATTTTTTCAAAGACCGCCCTGACACAATTATTTTACTCATTCCTGCCAATTAGTCCCGGTCAATTCAATGTAACCCCTCGGCTCACAGGGGAGTGAGCCTAACCTTCGAGGGACGTTCTGGAATTCATTACAAAAAAATGTCCACAATCAAAATCGAATGGCTGCGGGTCCCCATTTTGTAAAATCGACCAACACCCACCACAAATGTCCGTGACTGTGGTGGTAAGGCCTTATGCCAATCCAGTAGATGCTATACCAGTCTCTACTGTTGTTCTAGATGCGCGGTGATTACGGTAGGTGTTCCGTGGATTGGTGCCATTGTACGGGAAACATGAAGAAATCATTTTTTTCGGAAGGGTTGGTTATTCAAGTTGGGGAGTATTCGGTTTAAGAGGAATTTCAGGTTTGGGCTATTTATATATTTATGTAAAAAATCCAATTTTTGTTAAGATATCTGTAGGAGAATAATTTGATGTGAATATGTCTAAAAAAAATGTTTTCGTATTAGTAAGTTTTGACGATGTTGAGCCCTTCAATCTTTATATGTATAAAGAATTGCCGGGCTCTATGTTTTTTTTAAATGGACATAGAATACTAATGCGTGTAGAAAGGTGGTGCTAAAAATTTAACCAATTAATTAATATTTGTAAAAGTGTTGCAATTAATTAGATATAGATATGATTCCTCATGTCATTATTTTGAAAAAAAAGGAGATCATCCCATATCCCTTTCTCTCTGTATCTACGTCAAAAAACCGTCACCACATCACACCATGAATCAGGATATACTTTTAAAAAATATTTTGCCAAAAAAAAACTACAACGTTTAAGATTAATAGTTAATTAAGTAAAATATAGCCCAATTCAATTTTCTCGTAATTGGTCACGAGTCATATAGTCATGCAAGCCCACATGTCATAGTCAATCAGCCTATATTGAGTGACACATGCCAGGTCTGTCAAACGAAAATAGTACTTTGGTTTTGACGTTTCGAAGTCTCGCATATTTTGTGGATTGAATTCTGCAAAGAACGAATTGTACCTGATAAGAGAGGAGATGGAAACAAGCTTGGAACTACTCGAAATATATTTTATACCGCTATTCGACCGGTTTCTTTTTAAACTTCTTCAGGCTGTGTATTTTCATGAAATAAAATAAAATGAACATACACACAGGTAAATGTCAATAGTCACAATACAATATTCAGTATTACATGAATATTTCAATCCGATAGGGGATTACATAATCATTATTCTATAATAATCGCTTAACTTACTTCGTAATCATGTTTTGCAATATTCTTATTAAGTTCCCGCAAAAATTGCGCAATATTTCTTTGCCGTCATCAGACAGGCAGAATAGGTTTGCTTAATGTCTATGAAGTTACATAATAGATAATAAAACATATTTAGTTATATCATTGTAATTCTGTGCAAGGTTAGAATTTATTGGCTTTTGTTCTCACAAAAAAAATTTCAGCACTTAAAAGTTAAAATTCAAGTTAAGATTCGTCAGTTGGCTCTTGGAGTGGAGTGATTTTTTCCCCAATAAACAAAACTCCTGTGAAAGATAGAAAATAAATTGCAATTGTAAAAATGGCAAAATTAAATCACCTTCGAAACTTGCTACACCTTTTCCTTATGGGAATTTTCACCGTGAGGATCTTTGGGTCGGATGACGATACTCTCCCAGACACCTGCGGTTCAGAGGTTAATTTCACCGTACCAACCGGAAGTCGAGCCCATTCCCGACATCCGATGAATCGCACCATCCCTCCGGTTCCGAATCCAGTTCCTTATCTGTCCATCAGCAAAAAAGGTCAGATGATTGCAGAAACATATCCAATCCCAAGAGGGGGCTCAAACCTACAATGCCATCAAACATATTACTTTGGGGCCAGCGGTGGTGGCACATTGACATTCCATTCTCAAGGCTATCCCTCCAATGCACCAGATAACACATCAAGCGTGACCTGCTTCCAATCTCCCGATGGATGGAAAATTAGCATGACTTGTGAGGAATTCTCCGTAGTTTGTGCTCAAGGCCATGTTGGAATATCTTGGAATGGAGACCCGAAATCCGGTACAGAATTTTGCGGGAAAAGATTTGACAGCTCCTTGTTGGAAACATTTTGGTCCAATAAATTAGCAGTGATTTTTAAGACCAGCGGAGGTGGTGGGAACAGCTCAAAGCATTTAAGAAGATTCAAATGTCAAATTAATGTAGCTCCTCCCAAGAGCAAACCCATCAGCACTACTCCTCCACCAGGTTCTTGCGAATGTGGCCAAAGGAATAGCAATCAGGTATAAGTCAATTATGAAAACGGATTGAAATTAATTGAAATTTATTTTGGCTTGATTTGTCTTTAACACTTTACTCCAGCTCCAAGCGAGGATTATCAATGGAACAGCTGCCAAGCCAAATGAATTCCCGTGGAGGTAGAAAAAATAATTGTACTAAGTAACACCAAAAACAAAATTGTAGTGTCCTGACGACATGCACAACTTTTTTCTTTTGACAATTTGCTGGATTCAGATGCTACCTTTCAGCCCGCCGAGAAGGAAGGGAAGATGGCTTTTGCGGATGTTCCATTATTTCCCCAAAATGGGTGCTCACGGCTGTAAGTTAATTGGGGGAAAAATAATCATCAGTATATTTTTTTTTTAATTCCGAAGATAAGTTATCCATCCACTTGATCCACAAACCTCCAGACTCATTGCTTACGGAGAGCTGACGAAGCTTTCATTGTGCTTGGGAGTAATGAGCTAAACAATACGTTAATAAATATGCCCGCCGCAAAATCCAGGAGGTTCATCATGCACCCGGATTATGGTCTCAATCTAACTGGAGGTGATATAGCATTGATAGAACTTGAGGAGCCCATAACCTTCAGTGACAAAGTAAGTTATACCATGTTGTAACCATGTTAAATTAACTAAATTTCATTGTCCGCCATTTTACATTGTCCTTCAGATATCTCCGATTTGCCTGCCTTGGAACTTGACCACTGAGGATTTTGCAGGTTGCACCGTAGTGACAAGTGGCTGGGTATGTGGTAATCAATACAAGACACTCGATTACAAATATGGACAATATTATTTCGCTATGAACTGGATGTAATAAATTGGCATGATTAGGGACTTACCTCACTTGACGAAGAGTCAATTCCACCGACAATTCTAAATAAGTAGAATATGAAGGTGTTGACAACTCAACAATGTGACATGGCATACCCCCCGGGGGGACGTGTACGGGATGAAATGATATGTGGATATGCTCCCGGAAAGACGGCCTACAAGGGTGAGTTGACATACTGTTATATGCCCGCATTATTTTCGCAACCAATGGAACAATTTGATCGTGAATAATGAACCCAAAGTATAAAGAGTTGAAATGTTAGTCATTGTTACTCCATTCAGGGGATTCGGGGGCTTCCATGGATTTGGAGAGGGATGGACGCTACTACGCCGTTGGGGTGACGGCTTGGGGGGATGCGTCAAAAGGCGTAAATAAAAAAATTCTATATAATTATGTTATAATTTTATTTTGCACCCAAGTTTTTTTTGCGTGGGTATATGTCGGCATTTAATGATACTGATAAATCCCTTTTAATCTAATAGGCGCCTACCGTCTACACCAGAGTAACTTCATTCCTCGACTGGATCAAATCTGAAACAGGTAAGAAGAAACAAATAAGCTGCCAAATTATGATATTACTTATATTTTTATTTGAAAAATATTAGATTTGATTTAACATAAAACAAACTGTACATTTTTCAGGAGATGAATACTTTTGCGGGGAATGATATTGGGATCAAACTTGTCTTCGAAATGCTAGCAAATAATTATCTATAGTAGCAAATAGCTGGCAAAATGATAGCAAACAGCAAATAGCAATTAGCATCAAGCAAATATTATTGAAGAGAAATATAAAATTCGTTTGCAACGAAATGAACTTGAGCAGTAAACTTGGAACTTGAAAGCGTGAGCAATAATTTGCAGAAAAGTAATTTTTCGTAATTATTCAAGTAATGGCATCTTCACAATGGCAAAATAATTTGGCAACGTTACCACTTAGTAGATGCATTATAGGTATGTCCGTAGTAAACCAAATAAATTGCTCTAATGTCATATATATATCTGTACTATTCTATACATAATGTATAATACATTCTAAAACGTCGCAATTACAATGCTCGAATATAAAAGGCTTGGCTCGCGGCTTTATCAATTCCACAACAGCTACTCATATATTCAGAAATTTTATGGTATGTGGTTATGTCATGCAGGAAATTGCGAAATTATGAGACGCAGATAAAATCCATTAAAACTTGCGGCTCTTCCTGCTATAAAACAACAAACTAGTAAATTGTCTTAAAAATTGTAATATCTAATCGTAAGTCAAATGTGTATAAAAGTTTGCTATCCTCAGTTAGACTCGCATCATTCCACTATTCAACTATTTGCGCATTTTCATTAGTTCATTCATTTCATAGCAGCAAAAATATTATCCGAGCTCTCTGAAAAATTTCAAAATGTCCGGTTCAAAACTATTGACATTTAGTTCGTGCTTGTTAACAATCAGTTTGCATTGCATGACTTCCCCAGGTTTAGCCCAAATAATTCCTTTGGATCTTGATCTTCCACAGCCCCCAGTCCCGGAGATTAAATCAATTTGTAAGCTAACAAGTTGCTACTTATATATGGTTATCTAAAAATGTTTCACAAGTGGCAAAAGTAATTAATTGTGCAAGTACTAATACTTACTCTTTTTATTGGGATTTCAACTACATCAATTACTAATTAGCCGCCCAATTGGAGACACTGCTTCAAAATGGGACGACACTCGGCTGCTCAACAATAGAGCACTCCCAGGTAATCCTACCAATCCTACCAATACTCAACAGTATAATTGGTAGCCGGTATCAATGGGCCAATTTCAATGTCTATATTGACCCAGCCTACAGTAAGTAAATAACTAACACAACTACAATTAACTGAAGAGCAGCAACCGCAGTGCAATTAAAAACAAATCACTTGAATTTTGTTTGGTAGATATGAACGAACGGATTTTGATAAATAACGCATTGAATAGATTGACGACGGCAGTTCCCTGCATTGAATTTGGAATATACCCTGTAGGTGCTCAACCCTCTGGGGACTATGTCCACGTCAAGAAGGGAAATGGATGTTGGTCTTACGTTGGGAAGATTGGTGGAGCACAGGTGGATTGCCCATCAATCATCACCTTTTATGTCCTCAGAAATATCAGCATTCAGTTTGCCATTTGTTAAATTTAGGATATGAGTTTGGCAAGTCCCGGATGCATGAGCATTGGATTGATTATGCATGAGATGATCCACGCCTTGGGTTTTCTCCACGAGCAGAGCCGACCGGATCGGGATGATCATGTCCACATTTTATGGCAGAATATTCTACCAGGTTTCACAAATAAAATTAATTAAAAGATCTCCTCTCATGTTTAAAATTCCGATAAATCATTTCATTTAGGGAGGGAGCCCAATTTTAAGAAGTTGAACTCAAGTCAAATGAACACCTACGGTGTTCCCTATAATCAAAGGAGCGTTATGCATTATTGGGCTAAGGATTTCAGCAGAAATGAACAGGCGACAATTACTGCAAAGGTATACTAAGTTTGATATCGAAACACCCATGTTCTCTGCAAGACGAACAGTTTTTAATGACATTTCTATCGCTCCCCATATCAGAATGGTGGAGAGGTCGGCTCGACTGGGAATCTGGAACAAACGGATATTGACAAGCTGCGAAAAGCATACAACTGTTAAGTAATAAGCGGAGGGTATTGCTAAATATGATTTATTTCTTAAAATGAACTATAAACCATATTAACGAATATTGCATAGGTTCTTATACGTTAATTTAACTTTAATTATATCATTATATTTGCAAGTTGTGGCGAAAAGTAAAATATGAATGCTGCACAACGACAACCACTTCAACCACACTCCTTTCCCAATTTACAACGCAAGATAAATGATATATACTTTAGTTTTAGTTAGGTTAAACTGCCATGTTCCCAATTTTAATGAATTTTCAAGACTTTGGTAAATGTTAATTGTAAATATATATTCTCAAATTAAAGTTAATCATACCTTTAAATCATCCATATGACATATGGGAATGCCTAATGACATGTGTCAGACAGTCTGCCTATTTATTATATTAATGAATCTTTTAGCTCCGTAATAATCCAATCATTGATACAACAACAGCCTACTTTCTTGATATTCAGAAGTTTTATGGTATGCGAGCATGTCATACAGGAAATTCAGAAATTATGTCACGTACATTAATCCATTAGAACTAGTCTTCCTGCCATTATAAACTCTCAAACTAGGTACTTACCTTAAAAACTGTATTGGCATCCAAATGTTAGTCAAATTAGTATAACAGTCTGTTGTCCTCATTTGGACCTGCATCATTACATCTCAAACCATTTGCTCATTACTAATTTATTTGTCCGCATAATTAACTATCATTATTTTATCACCGAGAACTTATCCCAACTTTCTGATAGTTTGTTCCCATGATGTCCTCTTTAAAATTGGCGACATTTAATTCTTGTGTACTGGCAATCAGTTTGCTTCGATTGACCTCTGCAGATTTCGCCAAAGATATTTTCTCAGATTTTGATCTCCCATTCCCTCCAGTCCCGGAGAGTAAAGCCATTAGTAAGCCCTCAAATTCCAAATTATAAAATACAACCTTCAATTGTTTTACTTATAGCAAATACAATTACTGTAATTGTGCTACCACTGTCACTCTAAAATACTTATTTTCTTTAAATTGTGACTACATTAATTAGCCGCCCAACTGGAAGCTTTGCTTCAAAATGGCTCAGCACTCACCTGCTCAACAATAGAGTACGTCCAAGTAACAGTACTTAACGCAATTACTGGTAGACGTCAGGGCTGGACCAGTTTCAATGTCTACGCTGACCCAGTCTACAGTAAGTAAGCAATAAACACAAGCATAATTAAGAGAATTATAGTAATCTAAATACATACTTACATTTAGAAGCAACCGCAGTATAATTTTATAAAAACAAATTGATTGCATTTTGCTTGGTAGATTTACAAGAACGGACTTTGATCAACAACGCGTTGACTAGATTGCAGGAGGCAGTTCCATGCATCCGGTTTGGAATATTTGCTCCAGGTGCTCGACCGTCTGGGGACTATGTCCACATCAAGAATGGAACTGGGTGTTGGTCCTACGTTGGGAAGATTGGTGGAGCCCAGGTAGATACATTACACATTAAGAATAATATCGCGAATCTGGAAGCAAATCATTCAGTTTTCCATTTTGCTAAATTTAGGATATGAGTTTGGCAAGTCCGGGATGCATGACAATTGGATTGATTATGCATGAGATGATTCACGCCTTAGGCTTTCTCCACGAACAGAGCCGACCGGATCGGGATGACCATGTCAACATTTTGTGGCAGAATATCAGAAAAGGTTTCACAAATTAAATTAATTAAAGCTCTTTCATATTTTCGCATTCTCATAAATAATCTTATTTAGGCATGGAACCCAATTTTAATAAGTATGAGTCGAGTAAAATGAACACCTACGGCATTCCCTATAACCAACGGAGCATAATGCATTATGCGGCAAAGGATTTCAGCGGAAATGGACAGCCAACAATTATTGCAAAGGTATTCCTACTTTGAAAAAAAAATATGCCCCATGACTGGATTAAAGACAATTACATGTCTCCCGACAGAATGGTAAAGACGTCGGCATGACCGGAAACCTTGAACCAACGGATATTGAGAAGCTGAGAAAAACATATACTTGTTAAGTAATGATCCGGGGTTATTTCTAAATGCGATTTCTTACTTTAAATTAAAGTGGGCTGTAAGCCATAATAATGAACACTGAATAGTTTCTTACATATTTCAACTTTTATGTATCGCATATCGCATATCCGGCAATTTTAATTTGCACCATTTTATCTACATAAAAATCACCCTTCATTTAGGTTTTCTTACAGGGACTAATCGCAAATTGTACAAAACTGACTAGTATAATTTCTTCCCAAACACAGTCACAGATTGCTGAGCTTGCGGTTAAGATATGTGACCATTTCTATCAATATTATGTAGTTCAAAATCAAATTTGGTGGAAGGATAATTTTCCTTTGGTCCACCGTTGCTTTGATTTTCAGCCCGATGGCTAAGACGACAACGCGAGCACGTTTTGCGAGACGTCCTTAATCAAACCGATGCTATTAATATTATGCGACGTAGATCACTCCATTAAACCATATATCTTTTCCTGCCATAAACACGCAAATTAATTGCCAAACTACATAAACAAATGTTAAGGTATCTCATCGTAACCCAAATGGTATAAAAGTTTACTATCCTCATCTAGACCCGCATCATTCCATACAAAGACACTCGCTGATTTTCATTTCGTTTTTACCTCATTCATTTTGTCATTATAAATTACTCTTTATAATCTGCTCGTGTAAATTAACTATCGCTGTTATTTGTCTGAGCAATTATCCCAGCGTCCTCTGAAAATTAGTTACCAAAATGCCCGGTTTAAAACTAGACGCATTTAACTCGTACGTGTTGACAATCAGTTTACTGTGCTTGACTTCTCCAGGCTTAACCAATTCCGGTTTAATTGGTTCTAATCTTGATCTGCCACTCCCTCCAGTTCCAGAGAATAAAGCCATGAGTAAGTCCGCAAAAGTCACCACTTATAACAATTAACTGTGCTGCCGCTAATCAATTGTACTTATTTTGTGTTGCGATCCCAACTACATTATAATTAGCCGCAAAACTGGAGGCCATTCTTCAAAATGGAACAGCACTTGGCTGCTCAACAATAGAATACGCCCAGGTAGCACTTCCAATATTCAACGGTATTATTGGTAGACGTGACCGATGGAACAGTTTCAATGTCTACAGTGACCCAGTCTACAGTAAGTAAAAAATATGCCTGTAAAGCACAGTCAAACAAAAGGTGATTGGATTTTGCTTGACAGATCTCCAAGAACGGACTTTGATCAATAACGCGTTGACTAGATTGCAGGAAGCAGTTCGATGCATTCGATTTGGGATATATCGTCCAGGTGCTCGACCCTCTGGGGACTATGTCCACGTCAAGAATGGGAATGGGTGTTGGTCCTACGTTGGGAAGTTGGGCGGAGCCCAGGTAAATACATTGCTAATCAATCATAATATTTCAGCTCTTCAGGCCTCATCATTCAGCTTTTATTTTTTTAAATTTAGGATCTGAGTTTGCAAAGTCCCGGATGCATGACCATTGGACTGGTCATGCATGAAATGATACACGCCTTAGGTTTCCTCCACGAGCAGAGCCGACATGATCGGGATGAGCATGTCTACATTTTGTGGCACAATATTGAAACAGGTTTGACAAATTAAATTAATGAAATGCTCTTTCAATATTTTCCAATTCCCATTTAACTAATTTCATTTAGGCAGGGAGCCCAACTTTAATAAGTACAACTTGAGCGAAATGAACACCTACGGTGTTCCCTATAACCAACGGAGCATTTTGCATTATGGGGGGAAGGATTTCAGTAAAAATGAGGAGCAAACAATTATTGCAAAAGTATGCCAAATTGATATTGACGCAAGACTCATCATCTGCGCAAGACGAACAGTTTAATGACATTTTTATGGTTCCCCATATCAGAATGGTGGGCAGGTCGGCACGACCGGAAATCTGGAACAAACGGATATTGACAAGCTGCGGAAAGCATTCAACTGTTAAGTAATGGGCTCAATTATGATATGTTATTATGATATGCTTCGCTGCTTTCTGTTTAGTGATATATCACTTTTTTCTATTATTAGGACACCAATTTTCACTCTTCTCTGACTTTTATTTTTGCATGCTCAACCCCATAAGAATTTTGTAGTTCTTGACAAATTTAAGTTTACACATTAAATGAAAAGTTCAGTTCTGCGAAGGGAATAAAGACATACGTGTATGCATTTCGGTTTTGCATGTACTGTAACTGTACTACCTTCTCCTCGTACAAAAGCTCACTCTTTTCTGTGGACTCAATTGCCAATTTTATTTAGGCAGGGAGGAGGATATATACCAGAGGGACCACAAAGAAACATGATATGGTAGGAACGCTTGAATATGTTTCTACTACAATTTCATTTATACTTTCTATTATATTTCTGACATATTGTCCTCCGGTATTACTTTAATCAATTATTTGCCTTCCGACTAACTCAACTAATGATAGAATGACAATGAGCCGACAGCTCATTACGCGACAGGTCGCATTGTGGATTATACGATAAGGGAAACTACTCACTCGGCGTGAACATTCGACCTGCTACCTTTCCCATTAAATTATTTATTGAACGCCGCAAATGCTGTCAAAATAACTTGCTCATTGCTGCTTACAAAATTAATTTTCAACAGCAGGCAGAAGGTCCATTTCGGCTATCGATCGCTGCAAACAGAATTAGTAATTTTAAAGTCCGTTCTCAAGATATTGTTCACGAGGGAACGGCCCCCGGCCCCACGCAAGTTCAGACAAACCATGGGTGTTTTCTGGACCACTTTTTCGTGCTGAACACAGATCTGAAATCGGT
>JAQIXQ010000902.1:0-19578 GCA_034700485.1 Pseudosinella alba
AGTCAGTTTTAAAATATCACCATCTCATATACCATACTACACACATATTTTACAAAGTACCCTTTTCAAAAAGAATTCGATTTTAAAGAAAACTTTCCTTTTAACGAGTCACATCGTATAAAATGGCCACTTCCAAAGCAATTTTGGAAATTCTGCTTCATTTAACCAACACTTCCCATATGTTGGGCATAATGCCATTGCAATTCATGGGCCTACGTCGTGTAAAAGTCTCAAAAGGATCTTCAAACCTACTCAAACGGTTATGGTTAATAGTTGTCACATCCTTTCTACTTATATCCATCACAGAAATGATCTATTCGTCCAGAAAAATCAGTCCTGTGGTCAGCCCGGGAGCCAGCTCTAGGAAACGGGCTAGCATATTTCTTACCGCCGCAACCTTTCAAGGCTACCTGACATTAATTCTTATCGGCTCGTTAGCATATCTGATTGACATCAATAGGTGGGCCAAGGAAATGTGCCATTTGTTAAATATTTTACTTTCAGAAAGTGAAAGGGCAAAAATGGCAAGATTGCCCTTACGAGACAGTCAAGAAGCCCCCGATAACAATTCGGGACAGGAGTACAAATGGGCTATGCCAATCATCTTGATACTTGCTAGAATCAATTTCCTCACATTCACCATAGGAATCCCTGCCATTGTCGGGGTGGAGGCATGCAATGCAAATTCGCCATATTTTGGGGGAATGGTCTTCCTTGTAATGTGCATTTCAATGATCCCATCCGGATTCCTTGTACCTCATGGGACAACGTTGGTCTTCGTCTGCATTCTGAAGCTACATGCGGACATCAGCAAACTAAAATGGGAATTGGGCCAAGTATCACCTTTTCGAATTAATATGCATGGATCATACCGAATACATTCGACATACAGAAGGCTTCAGGTATGGGTAATTATATTGAATGGCGCATTGCAGAATGTGTTGTTGCCCAACGTCCAGTTCATTGCAAGTTTGTTGCTACTGGCTCTCCTCTACGGTTTAATTATTTTTGGAGGGCAATTAAGTAAATTGGTCATTACTGGAATGATAATATTACTAATATCGCTTGCATTCCTTTGCTTTGTCACGTTGGATATTGGGAGTAGGCCGCTGCTTACTTCAAAGGCTTATCTGGTGAATAGTCGAAGACTTTATGTGAACTGCAAGAGAGATTGTTGTAAATGGTTGGGTAGATTTTTGAGATCCTGTCAGCCAATCGCATTAAAGGTCGGCCCATTTCATAAGGTGGATAGAAAAAGGGGCCCTTCGACGATAAAGTTTATTGTTCAGAGGACAATCTTCTTAGTAGTCAAAACGAGGACAGAGTGAAATCAGTTAATTTAGGTCAGTAATGATTTTCACGTGCCTCGCATTTTAAAACATTTATTTTTAAACTTACTTCGTGCAATTTTTTTTTGAAAAGGCTATTTAGCAGGCATTGCTTTTATTTATCTTTAGTTTGATTTATACAGCTCTGCCTCTTCGTAGTAACAATCAATAAAAATATGATTTCGGGAAAGCTAAATGAGAATGGGAGGAAATGAAAATAATTTTATTCTTGAATAATTCTAATTATCAATTTCCTGCTATAGCTTTTCAGCTATACACCTAAAAGGCTGGTCTTGCTCATCACAATAATAGACCAAACCAAAACTATTATAACGAAGCTATACATTATGTTAATTTCAGATTAAATTAAAGACACGCGGTTTTCATGTTTTCTTGCAAAAGCCTACTCGATCGTTTTACAGATATTGGCTATGGCTACGTAATGCTGCTTAACTGATACACATCCGGAAGGTAACTATAATTTGGTAAATCCAATCCACCTATTACCATAGTCACATTTTTCTTTTGGTCCTCCAGATCCCATCACTTTTTTTTTTTTGCATAAGCACTAAAAATATTTTCCGTGATTCTCCTTGTTATACACAACCAGGCTTCGTTACTAAAAATCCCAAATCGTTAAGAAAATGTCGACATCCAAAGCCATCCTGCAAATCCTTCAGCTTTCAACAAATGCCGCTTGCAAGCTAGGCCTGATTTCCTTCAAGTTCCATAACCTCCGCCAAGTCAAAATTCTCCGTCACCCATCAAAAACTCGGAAGGCATTTTGGCTCGGGATCATGACATTTTCAATTGCGCTATCCACTCTCGAAATATTTAATTCTTGCAAGCGCATCCACCCAGAAATTGGGATGGACAACTCCAGCCAACGAACCAAAACATATTTGATTGCAGTGACGTTCCAAGGCAACTTGCTTGCATGTCTAATAGCCATATTCGCATATTTAGCTGACCTCAATACTTCCCCCAAGGAGTTTTGCCACATGCTCAATACCCTGCTGAGGGAAAGTCGGAGGCGGAACTCCATCATAACCATGGACAATTCCCACAAGGCGTACAAATGGATCACACCGTTCATGTTGGTAATTTCGACAATGACGATGGCAGTATTCTGCATTGGAATTCCAGCCATTGTTACGTGGGACCCGTGCTTATTCCCATCCCTATTTGGGGTAGATGAATGCAAATATAAAGGACTTTTATTTCGGGGAGTTGTGTTCGCAGCTGTATTTATGTCAATGGTGCCCATCGGTCTCTTCACCTCTCACGGAGCTGGAATCTGCTTTGCCTGCATCATCAAGCTAAAGTTGGAACTGAAAAAATTCAGACATGAATTAAGATCCTCTTCACGGTTTCCCAAAGAATCGCATGAGTCATATCAAATTGTCACTGCCTACCGAAGAATCCAGGTTGTGGTCATAGTCATCAATGGATGCTTACAGAGGACATTGCTCCCCAACACTCAGTTCATTGGAAGTATGTTGCTAATTGCTCTAATGTATGCTTCGATGGTTTTTGGCAAGTATTTTGGCAAATTGATCCTTGTCGGGATGATCATGATCACTATATTGTTGGCAATGTTTTGCTCAGTCACGTTGGATATTGGGAGCAGGCCATTACTTTCGTCGAAAGCGTGTCTGATGATGGGCCAAAGGAATTTTGTGAGATGTCGCGGGAGGTACTGTGAATGGTCAAGAAGATTTTTCAGATCGTGCCAACCGGTTTCAATTAAAGTTGGCCCATTTCATAAATTGGATAGAAAGAATGGCCCTGCAATGATCAAGTTTTGTGTGCAGAGGACCATCTTCCTCGTGGTGAATACCAAAACGGCGTGAAATAACTTAAGCTTGGCTACACAGTCGTCACTTGCAAAATAAAATATATTCCAACCACTGGACACTATTGGTAATATTAATGTATTATTCATAATACCTTCAAAGTTAATCACCAATTGGCTAACTTTTGCCCGACTATGAAATAAATGCAAATATGCCGGCTAACATTATATCTACCAAGTTAACTAAATATTTAGTGCAAATAATTTCGGACTGTGTATGAAATGTCTTGTCTAACAATTCGAATTTGAATAAAGCTATACAAAATTTTGTCAAAATGCGCTATTTGTAGATTCTGGTGGGTGTTACTTTTGGAATCTGGAAATAATATCAATATTGTCCATTCGGCCCAGTAGTGACTCACTACTAGTGAGGATTTCCATTACGTAAACTTTGTTCTTCATCAGATAACCTTAATATTTGTCAGCCTTTTAAAAATATATTTTGTTGTCAAATGGAAGTAGAGAACCCCTCAAAACTCATGTTTCTTCTGTAGCCGTTGCACCTTTCTGATCAGGATCATTTTACTTTAGCATCAAGGTAGTTGAGTTTAAGGAGCCTCGCTCTGAACGGATCCAATCACTTTCATGAACATCTTATCGATATTGTATAGAAATCAAACTTAACTCATACAAGAGAAAGAGAAAATGGCAAATTCTATAGCCATTCTAGAAATTCTACAAAGCTTCACAAATGCCGCAGAAAAATTGGGATTAATTTCTATTCGATTCTGTAACTTGCAGAGAGTAACTGTCACCAATGTCCCTTCGAAGCTGCTTAAAGTATTTTGGCCAGTGGTTGGCACTTCCTCCCTGCTTCTATCCATCTGTGAATTAATCTATTCATCTAACCGGATGGATCCTACCAACTCCAAGGATGATCCTAGCCAACGGACCAATGTTTTCTTAACCGCCGCAACTTTCCACGGCTTCCTCTCCACAGTTCTTTTCGGGGTGTTGGCCGACCTAATCGATATTCAAACCTCGAGCAAGGACTTTTGCCAATTGTTTAATATTTTACTTTCGGAAAGTCGGAAGTTGCCAAGCCCCGGATTAGTAACAGTTAAGGGGAGCTCCGTGGAAGTACACAAATGGGCCACTCCGTTCATTTTGACAATCGCCATCATCTATCTCCCGTTTTTCTGCGTGGGAATTCCGGCAATAGTTGCATGGCGCCCATGTCTCTACCCATTTATATTTGGAGTGGATGAATGTGAAATGAAGGGAACATTCCTTCGGGGTGGAATTTTTCTTACAATGTCCATTTGTATGACACCAGCGGGGCTACTGATTCCCCAAGGAGTGGCCCTCCTTATCTTATGCATTGTCAAATTGCAAACAGAGCTTGCCAATTTACGAAATGAAGTGAACAGAATCTCACAATTCAGCCCTGACCTGAACCCACATGGGCCATGTCGAATTTGGTTTAAATACAGAAAAATCCAAGTATTGCTGACTATCCTGAATGACTGCTTGGAACGGACGCTTCTCCCCAACATACAATTTTCCGGAAGTGTCTTGCTAATTGCTCTCCTTTATGCGTTAATGGTGTTCGGTTCCCAATTTAGTAAATTGGTCGTGACTGCAATGCTGACTGTGATGGTATCATTGCTATGCTTTTGCATTCTCACGCTCCATTTTGGAAGTAGGTCCATGACCATATCCAAGGCTTGTCTGGTAACTGGCGGAAGGCTTTGCAGAAGATGCACAGGAAAATGCTGCAGATGGACTGGGAGATTTTTAAAATCATGTCAGCCAATTGCCTTAAATATCGGCCCATTTCATAAATTGGATAGCGGAAGGGGCCCTGCCATGATCAAGTTTGTTATGCAGCGGACCATCTTCCTCGTGGTGAATACGAGAACAAGAGACTGAACCAAGAGCAGAACTAAAAACACCTGTCCATCTATCCATCTCAAATTCATCTATGAATAATTTAATAATTTAATCTAACAATCATATTTTTTATGACTAACAAGAAACTGGCTTATTGATAACATTCCTTCTACTCCTGTCCGTTTCCTTTTTGCGTTATTTCTTGGCTGACATTGCCTGCAACAACACAATCTCTGCGGACAGGATAAAACTCAGAATGGAAATAAAAGTTCCTCTTGTAATCTGCACCGTTCCGGCAATGGTAACTGCTACAGGATGTCTTGCAAGCATCCTTTCGAGTTGGTAAGCAGTCGGCGAAAACACGTTGTGAGGATGACGTTCCAAAGTTAACAAAATGCACTCTGTTGAGTGGTACAACTGGGAAGCGTAGTAGGTAACCAAAGCCACTCTCAGGGAGAAGTGCAAGAGGGCCGCATACAGGAATGGGTAGATTACAACATTTGACTCAAAAGCCAAATTTAATATCTGGAAATTATAAGCGATTAATTAGTTGTATTTTTGCATGATGTAAATATAAATCCATCCATCTCACTCACCACGCAAAGGACGAACCAAATGCTAAATCCGTAACAGGTCATCACGAACGGGGACACAAATCGAGTGACCTCCCCAGCAAGCCCACAGAAGGCCCAAATTTTATCACGAATTCCCTCCCAAATTCCTTCCATCCATAGGTACTCCCTGATCAGGTTATTTCCCGTTACATGTTTATGTCTTACACCAAATTGCTGGCGTTTCTCTGAAATAATTTCTCCAAGAATTGATTCAAGCTCCTTATTCAACTCGAAGAATTTTTGGAAGAGCGCCCGGCAAAAGATGATCAAGAACAGGTCCCCGAAATTCCAGGCTAGAGAGCCAAGCCTGTAACTTGCTATGAAGAGGAGGCTGATCACAACTGAATCCGTTGGGAGGTAATAGGATAAGGTTCCTACATTGATTCTAAAAAGCTTCGCAAGCTGAGTCTCCTCCGGTCCTTCTGAAATGTCAGTGTTGATCATTTAATTTTAGTAGAAAGTAAAGTTTTAAGTAATATAAACTAGTTTAAATTGCAAACTTTTTTTAACAAAATTGCCCCACCGTATGTATCCATGAAGAAGCAATCAGCCGTGATGTTCTCCACCAAATTGGTTCCCAAAAGGAGGACAGTTACAATCAAGCAGAATCTTGGAAAGGAACTGTCCTTCGATTTCAAGTTTAATTTTTGCATCGTCCCTGTCCAGTAATTGAAAAGATTGAGAAGGGCATGGCTATTCCACTGGAAATATAGGAATACGAAGAGTACCGAGAATCGGTAGATGGGGCTGTAAAATCCTTGCATTTCGTCCAAAATTGTCGGGTGTGAGCCATAGCTGATGAAGCAGGACCAAAGGTTGGGTATGAAGAGGACAAAGGAGAGGATACTCAAGCAGATGCTGTGAATGGAGGAAAAGCTTAGCCATCTCTCGATAGAATGGGCAGAGGAAATATATTAAATTCAAATTTAAGTACCTTTGTATGAAATTCAATATAATATGTTTGATATGTAATAATAGATATGTCTAACCGGAATGTCATTTGAAAACCCCCACCGGGTTTCATGGACAGTGCTAGTGGATTAACCCCACCAAACTTTCCTAGTATGAGCACCCACTTGAAACCTGTTTCAACAGGGTCCGGTTTATAATGCTTGGGGTCGGTTGTTTCTGGGGATGGGATAGGCTCTAGGATTGTCTCGACCGAGAACTTTCTTTCCATTTCTCTGATTTTATGTTTCTCATGAAGCTATATTTGTTTGTTACTTGGTAAACTTTGTCGTTCAAACTTATAAATGAAAATTAGCGAGTTTGTCGGTTTCCTCATAGTTAATTTTCGAATGGGAACTACGGTCAACCAAATAATGCATTAATTCCACTAACAATAACAATATGCTTTCTGCTGGTTGCAAGCTCCACTAACAAAGACAAATATTCATTTCGTAGGTGTTTTTCCAGTTACACCCTTTCACAAAATATTATGTTCAACTGACAATAAACATGAGCGAGTTTTCTTCCTGAGTAGAAGCTCTTAGAGAACATAATATTATTGCAATTGTAAGGTGGTCGAATGTAAATACCGCACCTAAAGATAGCAAATGGGGTGGTGTTAAGAACTCGAATGAAAGGATTAGAAATTACAGCAAGTGTAAAAGGTCAAACTGATTGTGAGTTCAGTTTTTCAAATGCCACGATCGATAGTAAGTTACTATTAATTTTGGTATAATCGTCCTAGTCTGGCCAAGGAAGGAAATGAAAGATTGAAACGGTTCGGGTGGAAATTATTATTTATTATGCTTTTATGGTTTTCGGAGCTTAAATTAGCAAACGGACGGTGACGATAATGATGATGATGATGATGATGATAGCATTGCGATAGTTTTGTATTATCATGCTCCATTTTAGAAATAGATCCATGACCACATTCAAGGTGTGTCTGGTAACCGGCAATCTCGACCCAGATTGTTCAGAGTGGCTCAAGAGAAGTCAGCTAATCGTAAGTTTAAAACATCCGGGATTGACAAAGTTTGACGTAGATATTTGGGAAACTCACTAACATATGGATTTTCGTTGAGCTTGCGTACATGTACCAAATAGTTTGAGAGGAAATTAGCGTGTCTCATAAAAAAGTAATAAATTTTCCCACATGAAAATTCCATCATCCCATTCATTTGACTAGGAGTAGAATACGATATATGTAACGTATTGCATATGGATAGAATAGAGAATTTGAAGCAGGAGATAATTTGACTTGATTGATTTGAACTCGATTAATACAACGAGTCATTAATTTGCAATCTTATTTTTAATACGATGGTCTGACATAAAAGTTAAGCTATTGGATAATGACATAAGAATATAAATGTGAATTTTGAACCACACAACGCAACAAATATGATTCACTCCTCAAAAAATATGAGCAACAAGCCCCTCCACCGTCCGCAATATCACAAAGTAGAAGAATGTCGCATCAAAACCCTTCACAATTTTAAAGAAGCTCCCACACCAAAGCGTATATGGTCTTAAAGACCTCAACTTTCTCCGAATGATTTTACCATCATGAGAATAAACCGAAAATCTGGCTCGTGCAATTATATCCCTTTCCCCACCACAGTCTCGTCTATTACCCCATGAAAATAGGTCCAAGCGCTGTCTAATTAAGTCCCCGCTCTCAACATCCGCATCAATCAACGCCGGTAAAATGAAGAGCAGTAATAAAGTAAAATTAAAGGACGTCATCAGCATGAATATGTAAATCTGAATGGGAAAGGAATGGAAACCCTTCATCACAATAATATTACTTGTCACATAAAGGACAAAAGATGAGAGGAGGGCAATGGCCAGCAAGCTGCAGGAATGCTGTCTTGCCGTCTGGAATGCGATCTGATATGAGGAATACCACTTGAAAAACAGAAGGTCATTCTGTATCCTCGGTGAACGGTCCCGAATCACGGCCAGACACTTCAGGTGCAATTCCAACCAGAATAGGAGCAAGGTAAGGTAGAACGATATGAATCGAACGGCTTCCAGAATTGCGATGAAACATGTCATGATTCTTAAAATCAAGATTACAGTTGAGATTGTCTTTGGGCAGTAGTCACTTGAGCTGGACTTTGGGCATATTTCACTGATGGGGAAAACTTTCAGGAAGGTGTAGGAAAAGGGATCCAGGTCATAGGCTATCACTGGTGGGGGCAGAATGATCACAATCAGGAGAAGAAATGTCATGAGAAGTTTGAGGAGGAAGACGAGTGCTTTCAAATACAGCGTGTGGGATTTGATTCCTGGCCTGGCTTCTTGGTTAGCTAAGGGGCCGAGGAAACAAGTAAATCAATGATTCCCTCATTCGGTCACTATTAAATTAGGATTAAAATTAAATTTAACTACCTTCGCAAGTAAACCTTGACATATCCTTCATCATTGAGGTTGCGTTGACCAGCCCATCAGCGTTGTGAATGATTAGGCCGACGGAAGCCCAGACCAGAAACCCAAATCCGGACAGTAGGAAATTGAAGATTGCCACCGGTCCACCAACATCCTTCGGGTGTGTCACCACGTCCATGCATGAGCCATATCCGATCAGAGTTATAAAAACGAGTATGTTGAAATACCAGAGCCAGTAGGATGTGTTTGATGGGCCTTCCGTTTGAATAGTTTCCTTCGCCGGATTCCATTCTAGAACCATGGGGGCCCTTTTGTTCACCCAATGGAATAGCTTGTTATAGTGGCGGAATGTTGCCGATGTAAGTTGCTCATTGGGATTAGAATGGATTAAGGGTAGAATTTTTGATAGAAGGAAATGATACATTTTTGTAACTTTAAGTTCACTGTTAACTTTCGAGACATTTATCTAGTGTGACCAATTATTCTTTCAAGATTGGATAGAAAGTACTGCCTCCGAATACAATTCAGTTTGCTGTGTATTGCGCATAAATTCAGGCCAATGAATGATTACGGTAAAAGGAACGCAGGAAATAAAGCAATTTTTGGCAGCATGTACAAGTTGATTTAAATTATTTATGGTTCAGAGCTATTCTATATTCATGTTATTTTACTTGAACAAGTTTTGCCCGTGCTTCTACAGACATGCATGTAATGCACAGTATTAAAGACATATTTAAATTCCATTACATTCTACATAAACAATTATGGAATGGAAATTATGAAAGCTGTGCTTATGTAGATATGTATTCGTAATCGAGTTAGTTGGAAATTAAATTTTTGCTCAGGGATTTAAAAAGATGAATTTGTTCCAACTTTATTATTTCCCTAAGCTAATCATAAACTCACTATACGTATGATTGTTTGCTTTGCACTAACCTAATAAACGTGTTACTTGAGTAAAGGATGTTACTTATCTTGGCAAAGCAAAATCGTATTACTTGTAAAAAAACAAATCCATTAATTTCTTGCTACCTTAATTTTCTTTGCCAGATACAGCTCATCACCTTTTAATTTAAAAACAAACAATTTCACACATTTGAAATATCTATGAAGTAAAGTAATGCTAGCGAATACTCTTTTTATCATGTTACTTGGATATAGGGGTGCCGTTTTCCGTTTATGTTTAATAAACGTGAGTTGTTTATGTTTAAACGAAATAACCGTAACCGAAAACGTTTCGTTTATTCCATAATCAATATAAACGAAACCGTTTTCGTTTAACCGAAAACGGGCCGTTTTTTGTTTAAACGGTTTTTATGGAATGCGCATATGAGCTCAGCATATTATGGACCTGTCCGATCTGGTTTCAATAGTGGTTGTGACTGGGTATACCACATTCACCGTGGCGAGGATAGTTTTGTTTAAACGTTTAAAAACGTTTAATCGGTTTCGTTTTTTGTTTAAACGGAAATCAGTTTATCGTTTTCGTTTATTAAACGAAATATAAACAACGGAATAAACGTTTATGTTTTCAATTAAATAAACGTTTATGAAACAAATAAACAAAAAACGGCAGACCTACTTGGATAAATGTATTTCCAAAAAATAAATTATATTAGGTAATGTTTTTTAAACGGGTTGTCTCCCTACCCAAGATATTATCAACACTTGTTACAATATCTCACAATGCCCCATGCCTATTATATGCATCATTTATAAGATTGGTAACTTTAGTAGTTTAGCATTTAAAGTTAATAGTTCTAGTTCAGATATTATTAAATTTAAAAACCAATCTATTTTGAGAAGTTCAATTAAATTTAGTTAAAGTGTATGAGGTAGGAACATGAAATGAATTCACGTTTCGAGATTCACGAATTCACGAGAAAATTATAAATCCTACTGTACCCATCAACTAGTTAACGATGAATTATAGATCATTTGAGCAATTAGGCATTGTAATATTTACTTATTGAAACAAAAATATTTTGCACATGGATTATGAAAAAATTAAACAGTTCATATGGTGGGATCTATTTTCAAATTTAATTAGATGACCTCACAAGAACTTTCTCTCCACAACATCCACATAAATTCCATCATGCGGTGTGAACTGGATCCCTCCAGGTATCATATTTATCTGGGTGTCACTCCTCCCAATAAACTTGAGCTCTTTTAGCAAATACGCCAGAATAATTGGGTATGCCTCATATGCAAACTGCTTTCCTGGACAGCCTCTCGGCCCAAACCCGAATGCGGTGCTGGAATACGGACTCAACTTGCTCTTATTCTCTGGGAGAAATCTTTCATAATTGAAGTCATCCGGATTCTCATTATATTCTTCTATCCTGTTTGCAGCACCAAAGGCTATTGCCATGATGGTGCCTTTCTTGATGTCCAGATTAAATTCTTCGTTATGCCAGTCTTTTGAACAGACGCGATCAGTTTGATGGAATAAGGGATATAAGCGGAGGCACTCGGATATACAGGCATTCAATATCGGTAACTGGCTCAGGTGCTCATGCTCAATCTTCCCCTTATTGTTGGCAAATGCTTCATCCACCTCAGCATAAATATTCTTCTCTAGTTCAGCATCCTTCACAATGTGGTAGATGACAAGTGCCACCGTTGAACTCAGTTGGTCCTGGGCCGCGGCAAAGAAGACCATGGCTTGCATGAGAAGGGTCAACTCTGTTATTTTATGCTTTTGAAATTCTGGACTGTCCAACCTCTCCCACCATTCTAGAGACATGTCAACAACGTCATTTCGATTCACTCCAGATTTCCGCCGCTCCTCCATGACCTGACGGAATATCTTGGCGAACTTGACGGGTGGCTTGGGTCGGATGATGAGCAAGTTGATTATCTTTTGTAGGAATGGGAATGCAGCTAGAAAAAAAATACATGATTTGGCTCAAATCATCATTAAATTTAAAGGGTTGTTAAATTGACTTACTCTCCATTTAATATGGCTTATAGCACTTTGCACTTACTGCAATACATAGAGATTTCCGGACTAATTGTAGGACGATCCTCCATAATCATATCAGTTATGATTTGGGTAAATGCATTGTGCTTGCTGGTCCGATCTGCCACTTGAACAGAGAAGAAGGATCGGGCAATCAAGTCAGTGAACATTTGGTAGATTGACCTTAATTTCAAAATAAAAAAAGTTCGTAATAATTTCTAGCACAAAATTATTTTCTTGCTTGAACAATATTTCATCTATTTAATGTTCATAATTGACTTGACTTGCGTGGTGACTGACTTACTGATCAATTGCAAACTTTTCGCAAATGCCATTTCCTTCCTTAATGAGATCATTGATATCCGAGACAAAATCCTGGGTCGCGTGCCTAATTGGGAGGTTCATTAATTTTATCTTGGCACTGGTGAATGCGGGAGTGATCAAGCCTCGGACCACCTTCCATTTTTCATCTGCATAAAAAAATACAATCATATATTGCTTTCATGTAAGTCATGGCCAATTTTTAAAAAAAATTGGCGAATGAATAGACTTTGAGCATAATTTATAATTACAAGGAAGAAAATCTGGCATTTCATTCAGCATCGGATCTCCGAAATCTATCGCCCTTTTCTCATTGAAGTATTCTTGGTCCTTTACACAAATCAGGCGGATCAGTTCCGGTTCGCAGACGTAGACGATGGGATCCCGTCCATGGTAAATCTGGAGAAAGCACAAAAGAAAGTAATTCATCTTGTGAAGAAATGCTAGTCTATGAAAAAAAAAACTCCTTCTTTGTTGTAAAATGCAATTTTAACATTTCAAAATCTCAACTTGCCCCAAATATTTTCCCATATTTCCTCATCCATTTCACAATTTGAACTGCTGCTGGCTTTTGGGTAATATCACGAGTTGAGCCCAATAACGGATTTTTATATTCCACCACCGGAATGCCCAACTTCTCCAGGGTCCCATGATTCCATCTTGCATATAGCCATAATGAACCGATTACGATGGAGATGAGTATTGATGCAGCAATGAAAATCATTATGGAAAATTACTGATATTGTGAATGGATGAATGAAAAACTATAGCACAAATTGACTATGAAAGGATGAATAGGGGAGATGATGATGAACTACAATCAAGCAGCAAACCTAAAATGATGATGATAAGGATATTTTCTATGTGGGCTGTTTGACAGTCCCAAGCCGACTGATGAACTATTTTATGCGATAGGACGATGCTGTTAAATTGGCTACTTGCCATGCCGCGATGCCGTTTTTTTGTGGATGTTTTCTTCTTGTCCTTCAACCGTACTCGGTGACTGGCAAAGCAGACTGCTACATGCTGGATTTAGAGTTTCATGTTGGCATAGAACTAATTCTACCGAGCTCGCTTTTATCGACTACCAGCATGTTATGCCTGCTCATATTTTTTACTGCTCAAACAAGTAAATTGAATATGAATATGGATATAGCCTATAACACTTTGCTAGTTGCAAAGTTCATTTTTACTTTTTCATCTAGCAAAACTGAATTATAATGGACAGGCAAGGGCAGTTACTCATATTTAGCTATTCATAATAATGCTGAGAAATAATAAAATGACTGTTTGTGCTCTGCTCTGCTTGCTATCCCAAAATATATTTACAGGCTCTAGAAATGTTGTATGACATTGGTGTTGAAATTGTGTTACTGCATTTCACGTGACTTGTTTGCAACTCCCCACCATTTGTCCCCGATTTAAATGCAATGTCATTTTAGATAATATTGATCAGGTCATATAAAAGAGGGCTTAATATATTAGCTATTGTACAGCATCACTGTGAAAACTGCATGGATTGAACAATTACAGTGACATGTCATGTTCTCAAGTTTTTATAATCATGTGAAACCAAAGCCATTAAAGTCTATTGGTTCCAGAAAATTGCGTAATATGAAAAGAAGGTAACTCGTGATTTCGCAGATCATAAACCTCACACGAACAGTTTGATCGTTCCATAAAAACAATTGCTTAATGGAAGATTTGGATCAGTAATTTTCCAGGATTTATTATTTCCTCCTCTCAGCAACATCCACATAAATTGTCCCATGTGCAGTATTAAGCATTCCCCCGGCCAATAATTTAATTTCGGTATCCTCCCTCCGCACAAACTGTAGCTCCTTCAACATATACGCAAGAATCAGTGGCATGGCTTCCAGTGCAAATCTCTTTCCGGTACAGTTCCTACTGCCATGTCCGAAGGAAGTGAAGGCAAAGGGATTCATCTTATCCTTATTCTCGGGCATGAACCTTTCATAGTTGAACTCATCCGGGTTTTCATGATACTCCCCATTTCTATTCAAAGCCCAAATGGGGATGACCACCGTGGTCCCCTTCTTCAGGCTTAAGTTATATTCCTCATTATGCCAGTCTTTGGTGCACATCCGCTCAGTTCGGTGGAAGACGGCGTAAAGCCGAAGACATTCTTGAATGCAGGCATTCAATATGGATAACTGGCTCAGGTGTTCATGCTCAATCTTGCCATTATTTTTGGCAAAGGCTTGGTCAACCTCTTCATAAATCTTCTTTTCAAGTTCGGGATCTTGCGTCATGTGGAAGATAACCGCCGCCACCATTGTGCTAAGCTGGTCTTGGGCGGCAACGAAGAAGATCAACGCCTGCATTAAAAGTGTCAACTCGGTTATCTTGACCTTCTTGAATTCCGGACTGTTCAACTTGTCCCACCAGTCCAGGCACATGTCGACAACGTCATTTCGGTTTTCACAGGAGCGACGACGCTCATCCATCATTTGCTTGAATATCTGGACGAATTTTTTAACTGCCTCGGGTTTCAGGAGGGGCTCCTTGAAAATGTACTTGAGAAATGGGAATGCATCTGTGAAATATATAAGCCATTTAGAAATATGAAGGGCCTGAAATAATTAAATTTAGAGAATTGACAAATGTTAATTAGGTGATAATTTTTATATTTATTACGGCTATAAATGGTAATTTCCTGGCTGATGGAAGGGACCACCGGGACCAGAGAATCTGCTACAATCTGGGCAAATACATTATATTTGTTTGTCCGATCATCCACTTGGATGGAGAAGAAGGCTCTGCTTATCAAATCGGTGAGCATAACATGGACACACTCATCAATGGCAAACTTTTCGCATATGCCATTTCCTTCCTTAATTTTAGTCTTGATGTCGGAAACAAAGTCTTCCGTGGCTTGACGCATTGGCAAATTCATCATTTTCATCTTGGTTGTGGTAAATGCCGGGGTGATGAGAGAGCGGACAATCTTCCACTTGTCATATGGCAAAATATCCGGACTCTCATTTAAGATTGGGTCGCCAAAATCAAAATCCCGAATGCCTTTGAAATGGTCATTTTCTTTGATGCAGATCAGGCGGATTAATTCCGGGACGCAGATGTAAACTGTGGGGGTGCGACCTTCGTATAACTTTAAAATAAAAACGATCATTTGGGAATCGTTTAAACGTGAATTTAAACGTCTTTTAGTAATAAATTATATTCAACTTACCCCAAATATTTGTCCATATTTTCTCATCCAATCCACATCCTGGGGTCCTCCAGGGTTCTCATAAAGGTCACGGGTTGACCCCAATATTGGGTTGGTATATTCAACCACCGGAATACCCATCTTCTCCAGGGTTCCATAGTTCCATCGGGCGTATAGCCATAATAATCCTAGCACTAAGCCTATTGAAACTATTCCAGCGATCAAAAACATTTTATAGACAGACTGGACTGTTGCTTGTGGGCAGTGACAAAAACAGAAGAATGGACCATGAGCAAGCCAAGATGAATATTATACTCTGGTTATGGCAATCCACTCCCATAACTACCTATATGAGATTTGACATGACTGTCAGTATGAAATACTCTGCGAATTAGTTCATTTGCTTGCATGTGTTTTTTTAAATAAATATTTGTCCTTGAATGATTTTGACATGACATGTTTTTATCTACAGCGTTGAAAACGTGCTTCATAGATCGAACTGAACTCATGTTTAAATCTCAAATTGTCAGATCATCAAAACATTAACACATTCATTCTGCTCAGTTACAAGCCATATGTAATGTTTATCTTGACACCATCAGTGATGAACTATTGAAGAGAGTAGAAGAGCAGAAGTGGCTTGATTTTTTTATCATGGCTTAAAATGCTTTTAGCTTTTGACTTGACCTTGATTTACGTGCGAGGTCAGCCCCAGCCACTTATGTGGATTGTGCAATGAACAGTGCAGCAAGCATAACCATTAATCACCATTGAGTTCTGCTGAGTCACAGAGTTTTTTGCTTTCCTCCAGCTTGTGATTTTATGTTGAAGTCTTGTGCAATGGATCTTCTTTGCGCATCTGTTTATACATATTATGGTGCAAACTCAGAGTAAGGGTAAAATTTATGCTGAACTCATATTTATCTTGTCACCATTCGACCATTCAATTTAATGCAAGCACAATCAAGGCCGTCCATAATAAATATAGCTAGTCATGAATAAAGCCAAATGCGAAAATATCTTTTAAATTTTTAGATAAAAATGAAATGTAGGAATATTATATTACGATTTACGATCATTAATTTTAAGTAACTCCACCAACAAGAACAAGCAAAAGTGTTTTAATAAGAAGGTGCCTTCACATCCAAATCCTTTCGCAGGGTCACATCCACATAAATAGGTTCATGCGGGGTGGAACCCGATAACCCTCCAGTGACGAACGTAATCTCTGTATCTTTCCTCCCCTTGAACTTCAGTTCCTTCAGTAGATAGACCAGGATGAGTGGCATGGCCTCCATGGCGAACCTCTTGCCCGTGCAATTTCTTGGACCAAAGCCGAAGGCAGTGCTGGAATATGGATTCAACTTGTCCTTGTTCTCCGGCATGAACCTATCCGGGATGAACTCATCCGGCTTTTCATTAAACTCTTCGCATCGGTTCAAAGCCCAAATGGGGATGATGATGTTGGTCCCCTTCTTGAACTCTAAATTAAATTCCTCATTCTTCCAGTCTTTGGTGCACACCCGATCAGTCCGATGAAAGACGGCATATAACCGAAGACTCTCATTAATGCAGGCATTCAGCAAGGTCAGCCCGTGCAGGTGCTCATGTTCAATTTTCCCATTATGCTTGTCAAATGCTTCATCCACTTCTTCATATATCCTCCTCTCCAGCTCGGGATCCCTCGTCATGTGATAGACGATGGACGCCACCATCGTACTGATTTGGTCCTGGGAAGCGGCAAAGAATACCACAGCTTGGCATAGTAGGGTCAGCTCGGTGACCTTGGCTTGCTGGAATTCCGGACTGTCCAACTTGTCCCACCAGTCCAGGCACATGTCAAGGACGTCACCCCGTTTTTCGCCGGATTTTCGACGCACGTCCATCATGTGCTTGAATAACTGAACAAATCTATGGACAGGCTCGGGTTGGAAGAAGGTTTGTTTTAAAAACCTTTTCAGGAATGGGAAGGCATCTGCATAAAATTCACATAATAATTTATGTAATTGCTTTAAACTGCAAAATTATGAATCATTTTAGTTTACTCACGGGTGTACATTGTAAGCTCCTGGTTTATGACATGGTCCCCAGGTGTTAACAGTTCAGTCACAATTTTGGCAAATTCATTGGACTTGCTTCCCCTCTCTGCCACCTGGACGGAAAAGAATGCTCTGCTGATCAAGTCGGTCAGCATGAGATGGACGGCCCTAGAGACGAAAAATATTCAACTTTAAAATAAAATTTTGTTTTGCTACTAGAAATCAATTACGATTTATTGGACTGACTAGGTGACTGACAATAAACTTACTGATCAAGTGCAAACTTCTCACAAACTCCTTTCCCCTCCTTAATCTGCTCCTTGAGATCAGAGACAAAATCCTGGGTGGCTTGACGCATCGGCATGTTCATCATTTTGATCTTGGCTGATGAGAATGCGGGAGTCGAGAGGTTGCGGACAATCTTCCACTTGTCATCTAAAAATAGAGAACATATTTAATTGTAAGTAAAATTTAGCTCATTACTCGAACCAACCAGAGCTAGACGTGACTAAAAAGTGAAGTAAAATAGTGACTGACATGGTAAGGATTCCAAAAACTCATTTAACAGGGGATCCCCAAAGTCAAAATCCCTTTTCGAGTTGAAATATTCCTGATCCTTGACACAAATCAGGCGGACAAGTTCCGGTTCACAGATGCAAACTGTTGGATCCCGTCCTTCGTAAACCTGTGTATAATTTAAATTAAAAATATGTATTATAAACTTAAACAGTTTACGTTTAGTTTAGGACGTTGGATTTTGTTTTAGATTTATTTAAGTTATCTCATCTTACCCCAAATATCTTCCCATATTTCCTCATCCACTCCACATCCATCGGCCCTCCAGGCTTCTCATATAAATCCCGAATTGAACCCAAAATGGGATTGGTATACTCCACGACTGGGATGGCCATCTTTTCCAGGGTCCCAAAATTCCATCGGGCATATACCCACAGCCCTGCCACGGCGCAGATGAAGAGCGCAGCGATAATTTCAATCATGATTGATTGATTATGATATCACAGGTGAAGAAGCTATTAACTGCCACACGATGAAAATGTTGGGGACCTAATAGCACAAATGTTCTTATCGACTCGACGTCCACACCAATACTAACTCTGGGCACGGGATCCACCAGCTTGCAATAGGAAATCTCAAAAGAATGATAAATTATAAATTGATAAGTCGTGCATATATGTTTTAGTAGAGCAGACTATTTTGTATTGATATACCAAGTTTTTTTTACCATGATTTAAACATTTCGGTTGTTGGCAGGCAGCCAGCCTGTGCTTGTCAGCTTTGACATTGGCATTGGACGTTGGAACTAACCCGAAGCCTACTTCAGATTTTTAAATGTGTTTCTCTTGTTTACGCTGACTTGCAATTTTTTGCTCACTTCAGTTCGACCTCGTAATTTCTGTGCATTGCGCAATAATAGTTTTTTGTTCATATACATTTATTTGATGCTTGAAGGAGTTTGAATGCATTTGTGGTTGTGTATGCATTGCATATATATGTCTAAATGGAAAGTAAAAGGATAAAAGTAGTTATAAGAATGGAGAGGCAAACAGATGCAGTCATCCAGAAATAAGTGTTCAACATGGTCACTAGTTGATTTAGGTTGTTTGCGATGATCCAGAATATCTTCTACTTATCGAAATCAATATCAGATTTAAAAAATCTTCTAACTGAGACTTTATTTCAAGTCATATTTATAAGTTTTCGAATTGGGTAAAGGCCATGTAAGAGTAAGTTACCTGGAGCTTAATTAGTGTGTCAAATTGTCAAAGAAAATTGGAATTAAAATGTAGCTGGGCTTAATTAAAAATGGAAAATTACGGGGTTTGATTAAAAATTGGTAGATATTATTCGTCTCAAAAACAAAATAAATTGGTTAAAAAGTTCCGTAACTGATGAAGAAAAACAATTACCTGCTGTTATAACCGTTTTAATTGTCATGAAAAGTTATGCAAGAGCATATATACGTATTTAGGGCACAGTATTTTTACTTTGGATTGGCTTCCGCCTGTCCACCGTTCATTTTAGATGACATGGATTAGTGAAAAATTGAAAATACATTAGATTTCAAATTTT
>JAQIXQ010000903.1:0-19548 GCA_034700485.1 Pseudosinella alba
CCCATTTTGAACAGCACACACTCCAACTACTCTAAAACAAGTTCAATGTTCTTTTTCAGTTTGTGCAATGTAAATGAGAAAAAAAGGAACTAGAATTCTCTTTCTCAAGAATTAAAAAACACGATTTTCCTCATTCACTTTAATTCACTTAACTTCACAAAATAGCCGTAGCTCAACCTGCAGCGTGCGTCGATAGCGGCGCCCGGTTCAGAGCTAGGAATCCCAAAATAACAAAATAGAATGTCAGAGTCTTATCAACTTTATATTTCCCAGTGTAACATGGGCATATCACTCACTTATCTATTTGCATATGAATGATAATTTAACGTGTGCCCCTTACAGACAGCAGTAAAGTAGGTAGGTATATATTTTACCAAGTAAAAAAAAAACTACACTGAACTGAGTTAAGTACTGAACGATATTTACTGTTTTAAACTTTAACAATTTAAAACTGATCAATTTTTTTAAACTTTCGAATAGAACATGGTTTTTGCTTTATATCAATGTAAAATTCCAATTTCAAAGTTACTTTTCTCTGATAGTAATTTTAGTTTACAATAATATTCGTGGGAGCTGCTCACAAAAACGATGTGATATGATGGGCTGACAAATTATGCCATTATGAATGACTGGAATTAATGGAAATAAGAAAATTGCCGGCCATCAAAAATTGGAACTTGGAAAAATCCACTTCATGAATGCCATATTCGCTCGTATTTTATAGTTGAAAAGAAAATTATCCTAGTTTTACTTGGAAATCGTAAAACTTTCAGATGGAAATTTTTACTTGCGTCCATTCCCTTCCTGTGATCTAATCTAATCAGCATTAAAATTTATGTACGAATATTTCTGGACAAGAACGTAATAGCTTCAAATTTGCATGAACTAGAAAGAAAAGGAGCAAGGGAAAAATTGCAACAACTCGAATTGATAGTCGAAGAAAGCAAAATTAAATGCGAAGGATGGAAAGATAAAAATCGCCAACTTCAAATCCCCCTTACAATGGGTATTTACGCAAATAAATTATACATAGGTATGTGCCATGTGCAAGGGAACGATATCATGCTAGTGAAAGTCACCATTCCACAGTGCCTAGTGCCTAATATAAATTACCAAGGCAGGCTAGAGCAAAATGACGAAGTTCTTATTTCGTTTCAATTAATATTGACCATAAGTCATTTGTGCAAATTCAATAAATGAGGCTCATATCACCATACACGATAAGGATCGTTTATGAAACTTTGAAGTTTCTATCAAAGACTCATGATTTTGGTTAATAATGAAACGGATGGTTGGTTAGCATAGGAAATTAATACATTAAAAAGTTTACCAGGACGAATTTTTATTTATAGTTAATTTTTTCTATCTTTACTTGACGAAAAAACATGTTTGCAGATCCCAACTGTGTATATGAAACGATAAACCATTTCCTCCACTTGTGTAAACTTTTCACTGTCGTAATACACCCCAGCTCGATAAAATACGCTTAATCAATTGTTCACGTCCATATTAATCAAGGAGCATATTAACCGCTAGTGCCCACCCTCTTTGACTCAGATTGGCTTTTTATTGCGATTAACATTGTACCGCCCCGGATGTGGGTGTGACCACTTAACATGTGTGCATTTTTATATTGTTGAATGTAAAACTTACCTGTTATCATTTATAATATACTTAAGTACATGCAAAAGCAGGTATGCAGTTCGTGCTTGTTAACCCTATGCGTTCATCTATCATGCCATTCTCATCGTAAGCATGTTAGTTGGCGGTTGATTTGGCGTAGTGGCGCTTGTCTGAATAATTAATTTTGTAAGACGTTTATGATAATTTTCTTGCCCAATGATATGGGAATGGAATAAGCTAATAATCCTATATTTGGGGATGCCATTTTTTAATAAACAAGATGGGGCTAATCCCAAATTCCCAAATGTTTTTTTTTTCATGGAGTTGTCTGGCTCTCATCAAGATTTTTGATGAGAGGACATAACATATCGTCTTGAAATAAACGAACACGGGGAACTCATCTTAATAGGAAATGATAAAGTTTCTAGTAGGTGAATAACCACATTCCGCAAATCACGGTGGGTTTTTGAAAATATTATCTTTGTAGAGTCGATGTTATTGGAGTTGAAGGAAGTTTCGAATAAAGTTATAAGCACTGTTGGATACGAGCGAATACGATACGGAACCATGTAGCCCCTTTACAACGAAATTATACTTTGCTTTGCCCTGTTGTTGTCAACCTTTGACATGGATAATGACTCAATTCAAAATATTTAAATGGGAAGTACTTTTCCTGGAATGATTGAAATTTAGCTTGACTAGATTCGATAATCATTAAAGTAGATGTATATATGTGAATATAAATAAAAATGTTTCCTTCGCCTGCTTACGATATGGGAAGAGCTGAAATTTTTATGGGCTGGGATCACGCTGTGCATGTAGAAAAAGGAAAGATGAAGACTTGGGAATCTTCTAAGATATTACAATTGTGTAGCGAGAGACTAGTGGACAGCACTAGTAAAGGACAGGAAGATTTTATTGCGTCATCATTTGACACTGCCATTTTATTCGTCAGCTTTGAGCAGTATAAGAAGGAGAAAGGGTTCGTTTATTTTCAGTTTTTATTGTTCCCCCAACGAAAATACAGATGAAGCAATGGGATTTCTTCAAAAAAAATTTTTTTGCTCATTTCTGTCCCTCCTGCTTTTTACTCATGCAATATACCCTTAAGAGCCAGATAATAATTTTGTTGTTTACAGCGTGAATTGTTTCCTTGCTCATCTCCGAAAAATGACAGTGAATCTGGTGACAGGAGAGATAATGAGTGTTCGGTGGACGAACGGAATGAATGAAAATTATGAATTATAACTTTACTATTTTTTCTTATCTCATCATTGGACAATACTAAAACTTTATTAGAAAACATTATTCTTTTTTTTTTACTGAAAAGGAGTGAATTTCCAAATCAGGCAAAAAAAATCCCAGGATTTAGGAAAGACAGCGGAGGGACATTCACAGCATTCACAGTATATTACATATCTTGTTAGGATTTGTCAGACAGAAATTGTTATACGCTTGGTTGATGAGGAATTGTAACCAACTCCTTTTTATTTAAGTTGTTTCCTCCATTCTAACAAGCCAAGTTGGTTGGATATGAAAACCGCTCCTTGTGAGTGGGTGGCATATTTTTATTCTCCCTCGTCCATCGGCTGGAGTGATACTGCTTAACTGAAAGCCATTTTGACTTTTTGTATTGATCCCTAATGAAAAAAATAAGAATTTTATATTTCCAAGAAGTCAGAGATTGTTCTCCCATCCAAATCCTCCAAAAAGCTTTTTTATCCTTAGCCATTATACAATGAACATAATTGTGTAGATTAGGTATATAAGGAAAAGGGTAGCCATCTTTCGTTGTTGAAAATGGGGATTGGACCGTAATAGAATAATGGGATGAAAGAGTAAACTAGTGTTCTTGGATTATAGATATATCCTTTTGTGCGTAAGCATTATATATTATCAAGAACTAATTCTTAAAATCCTCATTTCAGCATTTTATTTTCCACTGCCGTTTTCTCTCTGCCTCTGCTTAGGAATTTGAACGTGAGTGAGGTAAATGGTCGGAATATATCTCTCATAATTACGCATGGTATATATACTTGATGCGTTCACAAGTTATATATGTACATAAAAAATCTGTCCATCCTAAAATTCCCTTTTGTGCATGAGAGCGAGGGGAAAATGAGAGGAACATTAAATATGATGATGAAATTTAACAATAACTACAAAACTTTTTGAATTTGAATGATGGTTGTAATAATAATAATAATCGTAATAATAATCATAATATCTGTTCCTTCCTAGACCAACTTGCATGAGAATGTGTTGTGTGTTGAACAATGATACTCTCTCACTCGATACCCATGAGCCTGCTTGCCCAACATCTCGTACATGAGGATTAGAAAATGAGTTCGTTGATTCATTGTTAGATTGCTGGTTCGACTACGACTTCGAAGAATTAAAGTGAAGCAATATGCAGTTACATAAGATAGCTTTTATCATTCTTCCTATGAAGTAGCCAATGAATAAAAGATTTTTTCTTTCTGGTGTAATATAGGTCATAAATTAGGGTGGGTTTTCATTCCGATGTACTACGGAGCAATTCCCATAAATCAAGAATTGCCATTTCCATTTGAATATTTTGTTACGTCGGTCGAATGAACTGAAACTACTTTATAATTACTGCATTTGCATATGAAGGAACTTATGTTGCGGGCTCAGATGAAGTGAGGAAGGGACAAGAAAGTTAAAACAAAATAAGATGATGCATTATATGCCCGTTTGAAGTGAACAATTAAATGTCTATCGCAAGTCATTTCACCTAAATGAATCTTGAATTAAAATTGAATAATAATATTATATTTCATGAAAAGAACTCATTTTCATTGAATATTAATGTGTGTACAAACAATTTTAATAAACCTAGCTGATTTTGTAATTGGAGATAGTTAATGTTGCATAATAAGAATTGGTTTATTATGATTAATTCGTCTTATCTGGACCATTGCGTAATATTGTAGTAAACGTAAGGTTTCCAATAGATGTGATGAAAACCTTACAATTAAAATTACTCTGAATGTAACATTATTCATTGATTATTAAATCAACTAATATTCGTAACTGGTTAACGGTTTACTGAATCGATGCATGTGGAATCTGCCCATTACTAATTTTTATAACTTTGGAGAAGTCTATCCACCCACAACCATACTGATATTTACTACTGATGAGTCCTGAAATAGATTCCTACTGATGATGATGTTGCGTTTTAGAAACTAAAGGAAGGATGATTTGTTTTTCATGGACGATCGAAATACAGTTAAAATAAGGGGTTTACCAACTGTTTTTCTCTGTTGTTAGAACTGGTTCGGTTCTACAGGAATAAAGTGCATTATTCTCGTATTTATTCTATATCGAGATGATTGATTCCATTCCATATGTTCCCTAATGACAATTTTCTTCATTTATAACGTGAAATAGAAGGAGACGTGGCCAGATTTAGGGTGAACATTTTTCTACAAGGAGATGGAAGGAAATTTTAATTTTTATCTCAATGAAACGAAGGAAAAATAAAAGGGATTTCTCTCATTTTACGAATTTTTGGAAAAGAGGAAACTAAGGAGGGGAGGGGAGGAAAGTCGGCGGTGTGTCGCTTCAAGGATGTTGAAACATCTTAAAGTTGGAAGACAGACATTGAGGTATTATATGCGAGGATGGCGACTGGAGCATTATATTCGAGATATGTATACATCTAGTCATATCCACAAGACATAAAAGTGAATATAGAAATTTTTAGAATTGTAGGGTGCAGCGGAGTCACTGAAAATCGTAGAGACATCTCTGTAATAGGTATTATCTGAATCCTGGATATAATAAATAGCGAATGACTAAATGAGAAATAAAAGTTTAGTTGAAATAGGGAGATAGTAATCTAGGCATTTTGAATGGAAAACAATATCCATTCATTCGATATAGGACTCATGATGTCTATTTATATGTCTCACACACGGCTCCTCCGTCACATGGGGGCAACATCACGGAAGACTGCTTGGCATTAAGTTAGGTTATGTTGTCGAGGACAGGGGAATAGTACTACTTAGTGGCGTGGTAGAATTTTTAACGGCTCTAGTTTAGCTTGCGCGGAAGATGGTCTGATAAATTTGTGCAAAGTCTTCCCTGGCTTTTTGGATGAATTTGAAAATTGATCGCAGCTTGTTTTCAATCTAGACAAAAGTTCATATCCAGTTTGGCAAAAGAGATGTTTCAGGGGTGCATTGTCAGTGGAACTCTTCGGAAGGCTTTTCTTCGGATGATTATTGATAAACCCCGAATGCGATGTATTACAGGATGACTCCGCAGTAGTATGATCCGTCGTAGACTCGAAATCAAAAAGAGTTGTTTTGAATTATGAATACATATATAAATATAAATGATTTTATTATGTTTCAGTAATTTCAAACTTTTTATGACAAAATGTATTGAGTATGTCAGTTACTATGACTCGCACATGTGTCCCGTGCGTGCGTACCCATCCGTCTACGATGCATATGGTTTGTTGAAGAAGAAAATCACCATTTTCGGGAAATAACTGGGGGCTTTCGACCCAAAAACTGTGTTTCCGGTCCAGATGTAGGGATCTTTCTCGAGGAAAACTTTAAAAATTGAGGCTCATTGAAATAGATGAAACTTCATATCGCACCTCTTTCCATCCCTTCCCTTATGCTTATTTCTCCCCTCAATGGCATAGCGAAGACAAAATTCTAAAAATGGGTATTTATAATGATTTTGATCTTTAGAGATTTCTTCCTTAATGTGTGCTTGGCTTGAGCATATGGCTTTCCAATGTTGATTGTTTTTAATAATAAAACAAGAATTTTCCCCTAAGAAAACGGAATACAATTTCCAATTTGATAATGTTAAAAGGACGGATGTGATTCCGATTCCAAGAATTTTTTGTTCGTTTGAGGGTAAGGATAAAAGTCATTTTCATTTGTGCATATACCAAATCCACCGATCCGTATCAGGAAAATGGGTGATGGGATGAGGCTGATGTTGTTTAATAGAATGTTCCTTTGACCCATGAAACTATTTTCCTTTCCTTTTCATCATGTATTACATGCCTATGCTATAGAGATCTGGAGGTAGTATATTTAAAAGAAGATATTGAGTACAGTTAATGAGTTTTTTTGTTTTCCTAAAATTTGTTGAAAGATTGAAACAACTGTTCAATTTTGATGGTATAGCAGTAATGGATATGATATAGGGACCCGAAAGTGCATATTCTAATGAGCGTTTACAAGCTTCAAAATGAGTGATGTTTGTCTTGGTATATCTTTGCATAGAATACTAAGTATATTATTTGCCTAGATTAAATGTAATTTACTAATAAATAATTTGATCATTAAAGTTTGCAAGCATTTCATCTCAAAAATAGATACAATCGCATTTTGTTCGCCTCAATTCACTTGAAATTAACATCAAACCAATTTTTGTTATCGGTACATTTATATTGAGATCATTATTCCTCCTCCTTATTTGTATTCCCCGAACTGTGAAATAAATTTCCCCTCGTTTTCTGGTTCCTGACACTAATATAAAGGTACCGTACTTTTTATGGAAGTGTCTACTCGACTCGACGAGTCAAATTATGTTCGACTCCAGTAACTTACAAGCGTATGGACCAATTAATAGATGCTATGTAGCTTGTTCAACAAGTAATAAGAGCCTTTAAGGCTTCTCCAACAGTTTTATATTAGCCATAAAATGTTCGTGAATATCAGACAATATCCCGAAAATTATGAGGCACGCCTTCAATCATCACATTTTCTTTTCAATTTACATTGTTTTGATTAAGCAGAACATCCTATTTATCGTTTGAGCTCACGAAAATCGAAACCTCGGTAATGATAATATTAAGTGATTCGATCCTCCGTCATGATCATAATATGATTTGTATCAAGTGCTCATTGATTTTTCCTACCTTTTAATAAATATAAATGACCGATTGGTGGAGGGAGGCGAATGAGAAGAGAGGAAGAATCAAGATGCAAGATAAAAGGCAATATGGATAGTTGATCGAAATATTGGTATGTATTGAAAAGGATTCAATACGAAAAAATGAAATATTGAACACGCACCTCACGAACGAATATTAGGAGCCAACCAGCTTTTGATTTCACGTCTAGTTTAACCAAACTAGCTAATAAAGTCTTTAGGTATCAAATGGTCCTGGCTGAGACGAGAGCAAGAAAAATAAGCATAAAATACCTGCTTTCTTCCCGCACAGTATGATAATGATACGATGTTGATGACTGAATTGATTCGGAACTCATAGGGAGGCTCTTACAGATATGAGAAGTCTTAACATAAAAATGCCATGGTATACATTATACGCTTTTGGATCGGCAAATTATCTTGTAAGGAAGGGTTATTTACACTAGAATGGGCTTATATGAAGTACATAATATAAATCGAAAGAAATTTTTCTTTTGGGTCTTGTAAAATCACGCCATATATAGGCAATAATTTTGTAAAATCTCTTCATCCCTTTTTTCTGGCCGAAGTGCCGTCAAACTCCCCATTTTATTGCGAAGACCGGTTGATTAACGATGAATGTATGGATGGATGCTATATATGTACTTTGCCATTACATTACAATCAAGTGGATTCGACGGAAAACGTTGCCCTTTATATTTATTATATCTTTGATAGAGAAATGGAAAAGGATTGAAAAGTCAATAGCTGGGGTAGGTGGCAACCAAGTTGTATATTTTGTTTTCCGTGAGTGACTCGACAGACGATGCAATAATTTAGTTTTAAAGATTAGGTGATGTTTTGCATACAAGAATGAGTTTTTAATACATTTATTTGGAGCTCAATGACTGAGATTGTTATAATTAATTCAAGTGCATGCTCCAATTGATTAGATATATAAATCCTGTGGTAATGTAATTTTATGAGTGCCCATTGGATCTGGATAAATTACACAATTTTCTTTTGTATTTTTTACAGGCACACCAATCAACCGGTTACCAATCATGGCGAAGCAGGTGCTGGACCTGTATGAACTGTACAATCTGGTCATTGCCCGTGGCGGTCTTGTCGATGTTATTAATAAAAAATTGTGGCAGGAGATTATCAAAGGGCTTCGCCTACCGTCTTCAATCACGTCGGCAGCGTTTACTCTTCGTACACAGTAAGTGGCGTTTGCTTTTTTATCACTTACCTTCATGGACTTGCTCTAACACTGATGGCTGTAAGACATATAAGGACTCTGTTACATTTTGACTGGTCCCTTTCCTCCATATAAGCTTGGCAGTAAAGGTCTGGCGTGTTTATCTGAATGATTCTATACAAGACGTCGGCAAGAGGGAAATGTTTTTGTTGTGATAAGTGCTTGTTGATGTGGCTTGATATGATCATTTATGAAAAAATGTAGCCTGCTTGCCGTGGAGTTCATGATGAAATCCATTTTCAAACTTTACATGTGCAACTTGTCATGTATCTACACGATGCTTATCTATCTCTAATTCTCCCTCTCTGTATCTGCTCATGTTTTTTATAGAAGTAAAAGGCCAATAAAAGCGGTAGCATGTTGTTAGTGAATACCATGCTTTTACACCAGGGGAAAAACCAGTTTTAAACTGTGACACGCGTCATTGTCACCCACTAAGCTGCATTACATATATTAACTCGATTTAATTAATCGCGTTCAACGGTGCAAGTGAGGAATTCATTATGTATTAAATATTATGTGGGGATTAGTCTTTTACTCGGGTACGATGCTTCCGGTCTGCAAATGAATCTTAATTTCTAAGTAGTCGAAGTAAAAGATAATTAGGTGGTGTGTTAAATTTTATCAATTGTGGGCATTAGCGAGTAGGTAGGTGCCTGTAGAATGTAGAAATATAAGCGCGACGTGAGTTTATGTTAGGAAGGAAAGGTTGGAAGATCTTGGAATGTACTATGGGGAAATGGGGATAATTCGATGATTCAAAAGCGATACGCATCCCGACTTCTTAATTCATGTTAGTTAGATATACAAACTATGAATTCTGAAACGGAAATACATACATCCCATCGAATTAACCTTTTGGTTTTGGTCTTTAGTGTATTAGCTCCATCAGTTCATGATAAAATGTTGATCACCCATTTGTTTACATGATTCTTCAGTATTCGTGATCCTGTACAAATTATGTCATGTTAATATTTTCAAAATGAGAATTTCGATTGAGGATTGAGGGCAACGGATAAATTTTCTCCTTGTCTATTTATTAAAATGATGAGCAAATGTAAGCAAGCCTATAGTCTCTAATTTATTGTAGTATAAACGAGTCAGCAGAAATGATGATGGCTTCCTGTTTAATTTCTTTTTCTCTAAAGCGTTACACCTGATATAACACAGATGACGGGCAATAACATTTATATTCGTTTACAGATGTTAAATTTACAACTTTATGAAAAAATCTGCTAGATTCTCTTCCGATCTCATCACATCTATCTCAAACGGAGTAGCAGAAGTAGCGCCTGTGGTGTTATAAAACCAGGAGGTGTGCTGGCTGGCTGTAGTAAAGAGAAAGTATCAGAGGGTTTCCCCTTCCCCACTCGATCACTTTGGTGGGGAGATGTTCATCTTTCTTTCTTTTTTTTATGAAAAATCACTCGCTGCCTCTTATCAAATCCTTTTCATTTATAGACAACTCTCTCTCTCTCCTGCCCTGCCTTCGTAACTCAACCTCTCACTTTTTATAGGTGAAATGGTTTATTAATAGGCGTACGTAGATATAATATGTTTTGTGTGGTTCGTCAGTTCGTCACACGCAATGCATATCTGGATCGGGAATGCTATTGAACAGAAAAGGGTGTATGATATGGCGTGGCAATTTTTTTCTTCCATTTTTAAATATCCATACCTCTTCATCATGACTACGCAGCATGTAAAAAGTTCCGAATCTTTCACCGTCACGCTGACACTGACGATTGGTTTGGTACATAAATTCATTATGTGTTAAACTGTCAAGGAACTTGAGTGGATGTTATACTTGTTCCTCAAGACGACGACGGTGGATATATGGGAATATGGATGATTATGTGATCCTGATCATAATCATCATCAGAGAGAGATGAGACGATGTGTCCAAATATGTTTTTCATCGTCAGATGTTTGAAAGCTTCCTATAAGTACATCCGAATCCGAGTTCCCTGTTTGTCTTTTCCTCTACTTTTACTCCCTGGCTTGGCTACTATTAAGGATAAACTAACATGGCAGTTTAATAGTGTTTACAATCACTATTATTATACTGGCATTTCACATGTCAACTATTTCTGCGAGCATCAGGCGTTAAAATAAAAATCATCCATCTCATATTAAAAATTGAACATCATTCATTTTATATCGCACGCTGCCAGTATCTGATATTCTGATGTATATCCAAACTCCAAATTGGAACGGAGGAAGCATTTTGCACCGAACATTTCTCCCTCCCTCCTGACGTCTTCCTTCCTTGTACTTCCTACAGAACAAATGACGGCTAAAAACGAGAAATGTCTTCATCCGTATTTATGAAAGATTTCCGCCGTATAAAGTACATCTTCATCATTATTCTTTTTATAGATCGATGGGATGTGTTGATGATGATAAGGCAAAAAATAAGAAGCCACATTTTCCTCTTCCTCATATCATTTTCTTCTTCAACTATAAAATGTGTTCGTTCATCTTGAATGATAATAATGATTTTTTTTTCTGTGGTTGAACATATGTCAAAATCCGGGTTCTCTTTCTATCGTCATGTAACATGCCATTGTCGAAATGATCTGATCAGCATGCCAAGCGCACTGTTTTGTTCTTTGAAAGGATGTAAATGCCCGAGATGATGATGTAATGCATAAATAAATTCTCGTGTCATTATTCTATATTTATCTCCAAGCCGTGTAGTGCAGCTCCAAATGATTTTATGCATCGATTTCTTATTCTATTTTGGATTCCATTCCTTTTTATTCATCTTTCGTCAGGAATGAATAGCACCGAAGAACAAAGTGAAAAATGTTCCGTTTGTTCTTTTCAACCTTTTTATATAGTGTTTGGTAGTCAAATCGTAAGTTATGTTCTAGCGTATCAATCTCCTAATATTTTTTCGCAAACAGGAGGCATCGAAATTTTAAAAAATCTTATTTTACTCGCTTCGTTCACATTAGTTTCGTACAATTACCTAGGCTGAATAAAGAATGTCGAAGCCCGTTATTCTGGCAAATATGTATCGTACGCTAGCAATTAATTAGTAATTAGTACTTGACCTATCGTCTAGGTAATACGGATAGGGTAAATACCTAATTAAAATGTAATTTTGCCCTTTACATGTTGGTTACAAACCGTATAGAAAATTAGGTCATTCATTAGCTGAAATAAACAAATTTTATCGATTAAACTTTAATTAGCCTACAGTAATGATAATGTTTTGACAGTGCACCTAAAAGGTTTAATACCTTGGGATTCAATTATTCTCGTAGGTAGAAGAATGTTCCATATAGTTGTGAATTAATCACTTTAAATGTATTAATTCAGTCAATTTAATTTATACATATAAAAATTCAGACCCACACATCATATCAAAATCATATCATGTCAAATCTAAGATGTCATATCCAATCTACAATCTTGCCATATTGGAAGGTAAATTTTGAATAAATTCAAGCTAAACGCCATTTTCTTGTCCAATTTATCTCGTCTATTTTAGTTAAAGTACACGACGCGGCATAATAAATGATTTTAATAAATTGGAGTTGGTGACAACTTTTGACAATGATGAATCCCTATTTTATTTCCATTAGGCCTGTTTATATCAGTTCATTTCACACTAGCAATTAATTCCCAAGCATCTTGTCTAAAATGTTACCTGGAAAGTTAAACTCATGACGTTATTCATTGAATCCATTCCAGATATATGAAGTACCTGTATCCCTACGAGTGTGAAACGAGGCGGTTGAGCACACCTGCGGAGTTACAGGCAGCCATTGATGGGAACAGGCGAGAAGGTCGAAGAGCATCCTACAGTCCTTATGGGCCTGAGATGGTAAGTCCATTAATGGTGAGTATACCGGTGTTCATTGTTAATTTTGCGTTATTTTCTTTCGTATTAGGACCTTGACTTACTTAGGAGCTTCTCAGTTCACCCTCAGGAGAGTTCTTACGTAAGTCTGTGTGTAGGTGATAAAGATGTCTGTACTTATGATTTGCTAATCATCGTCAATTTCTTAATATGAAAAGCCCACTTTCCCTTAAAAGCGATTCCTATTTTTAACCGCGATCGTGTTTGTCTAGCGTACCTATTTAATTGACAACTCGTTTCTTTTCTTTGACATGTGGAAATCCTAAAATGATCAATTTTAAGATATGAAACAAATGTTACTTTCCAAGAGTATTTATTTGAAGTTCCTTATTTTTTGGGAGCATTTTGTTTCAAAATATTAAAATATTAGTTGGGTTTGATTGATGATGAAAGAGATACTAATTACGGAAGCATCTACAAAGCTTATCGCGATGAAGTTTTTTTGGAAGTAGTCCATTATTTGTTTTTTCATTTCTAACCAAAAATCATTTATTCTTTGCACTGACAGATATCCCCGCTTAGCCTTGTTGGTGGAAGACCTCAGATGAACGGAAATGGGACACCGAATCCTATGCATCCATCAAGTAAGTTATTTATGAATTTCTTATTTCTACGTATGTACCTGTACTTATAAGAACCTATATAATACTGCTCAAGCTGAAAATACAATTAGCGTCTTTGTTCTCAATTGTAGTGTTGCAAAAATATGATCTTAGCCCGTAGCTCGGATTTCCATTGTGACTGACTATATAATCTCCCTTTTCGCACAATCATAATCGCTTTACATTGTTTGCGTATTTTTGCATTAAGCTTTGTTTTTAGAGCAGCTAGCAGAATGGCAAGGAGGCAGACATGTTATTTTTCTTTGTTTGAGATTCAACACCAAACCAACCATAACCCATACCAGATTTAAGAAAAGTACATAGGATTTTATAGTATGATGGATAATAAGTTGCCTTTTTACTTCAACATGTATACCTATATGAGAATGGTGGCCATGTATATCTCATTGATACGTGATGTATATAATTACAGGGGAAATAGTAATAAGTTTGATATCTTCCTTCGTGACTCTCATTTACTTCAATTTTACGACTTTATTTTGAGAAGGCATGTTTTTCACCAACATTTTACGGCTTTCCATCCCATCCAACCAACTAACCTGAAATTTGAGTAGTGGTGAAACCCAGAGAATATGGAGTTTAGTGTGGGGCTCGAAGTTTGTGGCCGATGATGAGCTTGCTCGCTTTGGCTATCATTACACATTTTATATATTTTCGCAGCAATAGTAATAATAATATGTCTACAAGCACATAAGGCAACACATTATTTTTTGCAAAAGCGTCCCTCCTCGATGTAGAGACCATCATCATCTACATACCAACCTTATGTGTGTACATATTACCTATCCACAATTTATCTCCGTTCCTCCAATAAAATCGCACAGATTCGTCAGTTTTATCGAAGGGATGTGGATGCTTTCAATATGCTAGGGGTTATTAATGTTATTACGATAAATGTTTTTAATGCTTTATCTAACTGAGTACACCTACGTCGTGGGGTAGGTATTTTAGAGTGAAAATTTAATTTTCTTGGTGGAGACTCATAGAAATGGACAGAAAGGGACCGTGTGTGGGGAATGTTTTTGTTTGCCTCGAAAAATGCCTACCATAATGTACCGTTCTCCGTTCCTTGGTAAACAAGACAGATATTATTTCAAATATGGCGTATTTCTTGATATAATGATGTATTTTTTTATATTACGTGCATTTATGTATGCAAATAAAACTGCTCTTGTTTTTATGATTATGAAGGCAATCTCCGGAACGTATAAGCAAAGCTTACATATTGCTGTTAAGTCTGGGCTGTTATTATTTTTATAATCTTGATGGCTGATCTTATGAAATAACTCCGCCCCTTCGCGTTCCATCAAGAAATAATCGCTAGATTTACAACACGCCTGTCTTAATTTTGCTTATTACTCGTTAAGATGTTTTTGTTTTTGTGGTGGAGGAATCGCATTGCATATGGATATATATATATACACACATATGTGTAGTTTTATAAACTCTCATTATGACTTCCCGTAACGAATTCAGTTTTATGTTTTCCCCTCGTCACTGTTTATAGGCAATGCCAATGGAACTAATTATTTTTTCTCTGTAAATGCTTATATTTTTATTTTATATGAAGAAAGGGAAAAAGGTTAGTTGCGACTTCGTCTGGATGGATGGTATTAAACTAAAAATGTTCTCCCTTTTTGTGCTTGCAAATTTTTGCGAGGAAATAAAACACATGCTGGCTTGAATTAACTGACTTGTACTGTACAGAACAGAAGTCGTTAAAAGGAAGGGGGAGGATCAGCTTGCGAATTTTCAGTTTTTATTAACCCTTTTATTTCAATCTTGATTTCAGTGCAGGGGCTTTATAGGGAACATTTTATGTTACTCTCGTTTAGACTGCATTTTTATGTGGTTCTAATATCAGACTGGTCATCATCATTATTACCTATATTACTCGCTGGTCTGATAGTACACTACTCGCTGTTTATGTACATTTGTCTGTTAAGTATATTTGCCATTCATAGCTGATACCTAAACATAGGTAAAAGAATAAGTAAAACCTATAGACCAGACCTTTTTACCAGGTATTTTGTTAAATTTTGTTAAATTCGGACTTCCTTTAGATTTCCATTTCTATAATATGCAAACTTATCTGTTCATAAAAGGTCATACAAACGGAAAGCAATTCCCACCTTTTTCATGTATGTATATAGTCACTAGTCAGTGTGCACGTTTTCAATCCTGCCATTTTCTGACTGTCTATGCCACAGCCTTACGTGAGAAGTACTAATCAAATAAGGAGGGGAACTAAAAAAGCGTCGTCTCTGAAAATTGCTAACTTTCCCTGCATCCAGCTTGGAAGAGGTTGCAGAAACTCGCTTGTTTTTAGAGGTTTTCAGGATACAGTAGAGAATGTGTTTTTTGCAAACAAAAGTAGTGACTTCATGCTTGTGTTAATTTTCATAAGGCCAGCACGACATGAACTGAACTGCTATTTGCTCTTTTTGGTGCTTTCGGTATCACTCAACCGTTTTTCGGGGGAGTTCGTCGTTCCCAGTTAACTAACCAACAAAGGTAACAATTTAGCATTGTCTACCGTTGTCCCCTTTAATGTTAGTATGGCGGATAGAGGAATGCCATTAGGTGTAAGGCGTGAAAATAAATTTTATGACATTTTTAGATTCTTACATACTAACATGTTGTGTAAATATTACAAATGTCAACGTTCAAAATGACTTCGTATGAATTTGGCATTTCTGCTAAAACGCATTTAATCATGGGAGATAGATATACGATATACTAATAATGCACCTGGTAAACTAATTTACGAGCTGATTGCTAGTTTGTCAGCTTCTATGATTCTTAATCTTTAACACATTTAGCCAAGAAGTATTTTCTTGGCAAGTTCACCATTTTAAGGCGAACATGAACACGGGCCAAATAAAAATAGTTGATGGGTCCTTTCATTTCCTTCGAATTCATAGCTTCATCCGCTTAAATTAAAGTTTTTCAACCTCCTAATCCTATGAAATGTTTTTCTTCGCGAGATTTTTGCAATGTCTCCTCCTTTTGCGGCATAATTTTACACGTAGCCCTTACAGTTCTTGTTAACACATTTTTAATAACCTTGTCATTTTTTTTGCTTTTCCTAATTCAAGGTCCAAATTCATCTCCTCCTACGCAGACCTCTACCCCCAACGCCAGAGATGCCATGGCGGCTCTCGAGTTATCACGGCTAACAATATGGAATCATTTGTATGGAGGTGCAGTTGGGCTCACCGAGCCGCCTGTACCGGAGCCAAGATGCACTACTGGTAAAGCACCTCCACAGCAAGAAGCTTTGAATTTAGAAGTTCCTACTCGAAACTCGGAAGGTGCACATACGCCGAAAGTACCTTTACTGTCCGGCAATGCTGTTCCAACTTCCCCCAGATCGAGCATCTTTACGGTATTCCAAACATATCATCGTACTCTTACTGTACCTTTTCCTCTTCGATGTTAGTCAACTAATAAATATGCTAATTTCTTCCAAATTGTTACAATATTTTAGCCGGAGAAAGAAATCAGCAAACGGCTGGAGCGGGACCGTCATGAAAGGAGTGAGCATAATACAGACCGCAATCACAACAACCACAGTGCGCCCCCGCCACCAAAACGGATCGCCCTGGAGGAACCAGATACCCCAGGGGCAAGAGCTATCCCGGCAATGCCCGGTGCCCACATAAAAATCAACTCAAGAGGGGATGGACGGAGCTCTGAGACGTCCCTAGTTGTGTCAATGGAAATAAATGGGATTATGTATCAAGGAGTACTGTTTGCCCAGAATGCTGGAGCAACAGCCAGAGTTTCTTGAGCCTTTCCTGTCACTCCCAAGTCATTTATATCGCCAATAATATTTTCATAGGAAACATTTATCGTTACAACTATCCAGTAGAAGAATTTCTCGAGTTATAATTTCAATATCATGCATGTACATATATTGTATGCCACACACAAACAGTTCACAAAAACTATTGTAGTAAAAGGTTGAAGTGAAGGGAGAGAGAGGTTCAGAAAACCATTAGCTAACTGTTGTATCATTATTATTGTTATGTCATTTATAGACTGTTTTATCAAGAACCCCCTATCGTTTTTATTTTCTCGCGTTTTTGGATGTTTTTTTTTTGTATTTATAGTTTTATACAATTCACACAACAGATATGCCCCATAATTATTTTCTTTAATAATAGGGATGTTTATTTGTACAGACTTGTTAAAATTCAAAGATTGTTTAGGAGTTGTAGATGTTGATGCCACAAGCTTCAGCCCCAGATACCAATACCGTGTTTTGATGCAAATGCCATATGCATTTAGCTAATTGTAAAGATATCTTTTTTAACGAGTAGATATACTGAATAAAATTTCATTTGCATATACAGTGCAATGTCATATACATTCAATTTAGTTGTGGTAGGAATTTAGGAATTATGCAGACATTCACATAGTCAGTGGGACTTTCCAACCCACATAGTGCAATCAAACTTTATCTGTAGCAATATATCTAAAATTATGGCAAGACAAATCTAGAGTTAGTAAAATATGTGTATGATTGTGTATGAAATATTTTGAGTAAGTTGTCTCAGGCTTTGAATAAATAATAATACATAGCGAAAAAATAGAAACAGCATCATTTTGAAAGCCACTCTTTACTCAGATTGAAATTTCAGGGTTAAATTTTCACAAATGAGCAGTATGCTATAGTTACAAAATAATTGGACTAAGATTATTTTATGAAGCATACCCTTTTTAGGAAACACCATACACTATAGTAATATACAAACTGTGTATACGCTGATTTCATTGGAATTGAAGCAGTTATGTGCTATTTATTTCCAATAGGGAAGGTACATGATTGTTGTTATTTTTTAAGTTTAAAATGCATTTAAAACCTTTTTGTATGTACTTTTTACCATATCTTGATCTCTGTTAGAATCAATAATCAATGGAAAATATTCAACTTAGGTTGATTGCTAACTCAACTGATTGCTAATTGTTAAGTTAAAAATAGTTAATTCCGATGGAATTTAGCAGGATGTCATTTGACTTATTTAGGTACGTACTTGTAATCGGATCAGATCGTATTAATAAACATAGAGAACTACACAATTCGTGTCAGCATTACTCTGATAGATGGAAACACATTATCAGCAAGATGTGCTACTTATCAGTTCCAAAATCTAACATATTAACTATGTCTGTGTAGAATTTTGTTTACAGATTAAATTGGGGACAAAAGTTGCAGTAATAACTAATTACTAATTATCGTGTTGAAAAGGATGGCATTTCCGTAGACTGCTCTATTTATTTTAAAACTCGCGTAGATTTTCGTAACTATATGCATGTAAATTATAGGTAATAACTAGGACAGTTTGGGTATAATATATATGTGGCCCGAGGCAATATTAGCTTATACACATTGTGTACGTTATTCGAAATTATAGTGGAATATAAGACTAGTTAAAATTGTAAAATCTTATATAAAGTTAAAAATTAATCATCTAGCAATATGTATACAAATAAGCATGATAATAAAATGTTTTTGTTTTTATTATTCCTCTTGTGGAATCCTTAAAAAAAAGTTGGGATTTGGAAAGAGTTTTGCTTGATTGATTGCTTTGCCTCTATATGCTCATTATATCTTGCACTTCCGGAAGATTTTGAAATCTGAATTGCATACATATACATGATATAAGATAACAGCATCACATGTGGTATGGTATAATCATTCATCTGTGGAAAGTTTGCTCGTTTGTTACGGTCTGCTGGATGCTATAGTTTACAGAAAATGATTTACATACATACACTGACTTTCTAGCAGTGCAACCCAGTTAAGAATACGTAGGACCAGGTTACGAAATGCTACATGATAAATATCGATTCAAATTGCATATATGCACTATACAAAATTGATTAAAAATTGTAGATCAAAGTGTAACAAAGCAAGACTATATTGGAGTAAAACGTGATCAATGAGATTGATGGAGTAATATTAGTGGAATTATCAAAGTTTTCATTTTATTCTTGGCATACAGAAACACATTTTCCGGCTATCAGAGTTGCTGGTACATATCCTGGAGTCGCCACGTCGAAAGGATTCAATTGCTGCATACGTCTTGCATGCATTCGAACACCTTGTCCTGGATGCAGCCGGTTTGCAATTATAGTTGACAGCAGCGTTTGGAATCGTCTAGACAAACAAAAAAGTGGTAGGTAGATACAGTACAGTCATGACACTTTCACTTATGTAGTGAATAAATTCGCGTAAACATTGTCTGGTATTC
>JAQIXQ010000904.1:0-19544 GCA_034700485.1 Pseudosinella alba
AAGAACGTTGATCAGTTCTGTCAGACAAATGTAAAGAGCTGACAGGAAGCAAATGACCAAAAGCTGCGAAATGGTGAATTTAGGTGGTATTCTGCAAAAGCGTATAACACTGTGGCAATTTTGAGCTCATTTGTAGCGTGGCAGTGTGATGATGTCCCTTGTGAGTTTAAGTCAGATTTATATGTAATTGAACCGGTGAAAAGATTTTGAATAAAAATAGATAATTTGTCATGTGTAGGAAAATCAAAAGGGTCAGTAATGATATCACGGTCACGGTCGTCCATGATATTGTTCTTGAAACTTAGTCGGAGAAAGCCGACTTATCGACAGGTAAATTGCAATCCCAAGAAAGTTCAAGAAAGGATTCTTTTTAACATTTGGAATGCATTTCTATCCGAAAAATCTATTTTGACTTGCATTAATAATAATAATATTAGATTTTGACCGTTATTCATAACAATGACAGCTCCAACTATATTATAAGATTTCTCTGAAATGATTGAATTATTTTAAGGTTTACACCTGTTCTGATTTTTAAAAACTGTATGCAAAAGCAACGTTCATATTCTGTATGATCTAAATGAAATTAATAATAATAAAATAGTTTTTTTAAAGATATAGATACACCTTACTTTTAAAATGAACTAGTTAATTGATACCCAATTGATGACTAAAATCCAGACATACTAATTTAGAAAAATGTATTATTATGCAATGGAATAAAAGAAAAAGAAGTGCTGAAACATTTGATTCGTGTATCTACAAATTATTATTTTTCATCAGTGCGCACATACACACATGTGTGTGTATGTCATTTAAGTATAAGTATGAATTTTTAATAATTTCAATATGCATTTTCCAGTTTTTTTTCTAAATTTTATTTTCAGCACATATCCAAGTCAATTAAACAACCTCTACTTCCCCTTTCTATTCGTTCAGGTTAGGATATTTTCTCAACTTGGATGGGGACATTTTAGAGCAGGATGATGATGAAATGACAAAGGACCCGTTCAGGAGCAACTTTGAAAATAAAATAAAATATGACCTGGGGTGAATGGATTACATTTTTTTCGTAAAAAAAATCACTATCATCGAATGACATGATGGCGGATATATATTTTAATAAGATTATACATTTATTTTATTACACTTCAAAGATGACTGGAGGCATATAATAGTGAGATGATGCTGAATGATGAGGACGATCATGAGATGTTTTTACAGCAACTTTTTTTTTTGCAGATTATATTAAGCTTATGCATATAGCTTTCATTCCAATCAATATCCCATGAGACGCCAATTTAATGCCACCAACCAAGTTATTTTCATATTCACATAGAAATTTAATTACACTGATACTGAGATCAACAAGTTAATTGCCGGAATGATTTTACGAACAACAACCACATCAGCCCCCCCCATATAAAAGGATTGAACGAAAAAAAATGAGGATTATCTTCAGTCACATTCCTCCTATTTATGCTTGATCATATTATTCCACTCTTCATGATCCATACAAGTTATCAATTTATAATCATGCCATACATGTCATTCAACCTGTAGCAAAAACATTCTTCACCCATCCCATTCCAATATCAATTAAATTCTCAGCAAGTAAGTAGATTTCATCTAAAGTCTAATCTGTAAATTATTTTGATTAATTCTGGTGTTTTTTAAATATGAGAGATGTTTAAACCTTTTGGGAACTTATATTATCCTTGAATTGAATGAGAGTCAGGAGAGAGTAGGCTTTCAATGAAAATCGCATTCTGTGAATTGGATATATGCAAATGTATGAAAATATTCCATGTTTTCTTCATACTGTGGAGACAGAGAGGTGAGAGGTCTCTCCTCGAGAATGGATCAAATGAATGGGAGAACAGGAGAGGGAGGAACCATGATCTGGTTCTGGATCTGGTTTGCCGATCTGTTCAAATAAGGCAAGTCAGAATCATATTCATATTCAGATCTACAATTTATTCGACAACTTTTCTTTCTGCTGGAGAAGTAATTGCTGTAGTGTGTGGAAAGAAAAAAGGAGCATCAGTCCTCATTTAAACAAGGTTTGGTCTGTTTCTGACCTGACGTGGCAACAGCCACAGCAAGCTTTCGTGTTAAATATTAAATTTCATTCATTCGACCTTACCCACATATCAGTTAGCAATCTTCTTCTGGGGAGAACTCCCCCACATCCTTAAAGCTCCTGGAAACTTCCTTCCAAAACAAATTATAACTGTAAGTCTAAGGCAGTAATAACGTTTTTTTGCAAGGGCTTACCTTCCTGATGAATTAGGTTGCGAGACAGTATTGGTGGATTATATTTTACGTATAGTGTATATTTTATTTCTAGTTATGCAAAAAAATGCAATTCGTTTGACCAGCCAAAAAAGCACATGAAGCTGTCCATAATGCGCTCATAATTCGATCTTCATCTTCATCAGGTAATTATCAGAAATGTATTTCAGTCCAAAATTAGAAATCAAGAACGGTTTTGATTCTTCTATCCAGATTTCCCGAAAATAAAATAAACTTTAAAAATTGTCCTTGTATTTTGTTTTTGTTTCCAGGATGCTAGATGATGAGAGGACCGCAATTACTGTAAATTCCTGCTAAGCGAAAGGCTGCATTTATTTGTGGACGTGAAAATATTGATAACTGACTTCAAACAAATCCACTAAGCTGGAACTAGTAAGGACATATTTTTATAACTATTTTAATACCCTAGTAATTTTATTTAATATTGCTATAATCAATATTCACCAATCCAGCGAGGGAAATTGCTTGATGGGATAAGATTATTTCGAAATGCATATTAACATAGATAACGAGATAATTCTTGACATATGGAAATGGCAGAAGATTTACTCAACTCACAATTAAAATAATGCCTTTGTTTTGATAATCTTTTTATTTCTAGCAAATTCATATTGAATGGAGGCCATGACGCATACATGGGCACAAAACCAAAGTCATGCTAACGGAGGGGACCTTGTACTAATTGGACCAAATGAAACTCAACTACGCAACTGGACCTGGATGAACTGGAATGAAGTTAGCAATTGTTTACCGCTCTTTCCGGCTTAACTACATGCTTTGAAGCATCCATAAGACGTTAACCTAAAACTCTCCTAATGTGGGCTAGATTTTAAGTGTACGTTAGTATTTAAAAGTTATAGTATTGGGTATATCGTCACAAAATATCTAATTTTGTCGATATCATGTAAAGTGTAACCAATCTTATCAATTCGACCAACAATCATATTTTTGGCATCTACTGTGGCATTGAACTCTTTACCTCAAGTTGGCATTTTCAAGTTAATTAACAAAGTTGATGTTTATGCTACAGGAAGTGTTCAAGAATCTAATCTGATTAGTAGGTAGCAACTTATAGTACAATAGTAAGTAGGGAACTAATTATCAAGTTTTATAGTACAAAGTAGAATTTCATTCATTTCGTGTTTGGAAAATTACTATGTAAATTTATTAGAAAGAAAGTTCAATTATGGGTATTATTTCATGATGTTGGGGTAAAACCAATCGTTGTAGGAAGATTTTAATAATTCATGACTATATGTACTTGGGAAAGAAATCAGGCATGTCCCAAGTTCGATGAGAATTCACTCAAGGAGAATGATTATAAATAAGTGATATTTTGAAACCTTATTTTCACTTGTGGATCTACACTGCATAATGATTAATGCAGCTAAGATAAATATAACATGATCCGGTATTTGTAAAACTATCTGAATCCAGGTCTGTCCGTTTCTCAATAATGGATGTAGGATTATAAGGGAACATCGCCACCTTATGCGAGTAATCTAATATAGTGATCAGATAAATGATGTGATCATGGCATAGGAGATATTTTTCATAAATGGCTTTGAGGCGAAAACTTTTGCGATTTTGTTTGGTTTTTGGTGTTAAGGCAGACCTCCACGTAAATCATCAATTTGCTCTGAGTTCGAAAGGGGGTCAATAGGTTATTTTATGGGCTGAATTGTGAATTATTTGGCTACAAAATGATATCCCCCTCTTTCCTTGTTCATCCCCGTCCTGGGGAATTTCTACTTCCACACAGAAGTCGGTGTCAATCAACTCCTGTGCCTGTCAGAGATTATTCCTCAAGTTCCCTTAGGTAACTCAATCTGGAAACCCAATGGTAAGGTCATATTTTCAAATGAGTGGGTCAAATCATTTTTGGAGCCTGACACTGTAGAATGAAAATCCAGCTAGATCACAGGTTTTTGCACTGACCTTGAAATTATGAAGGAAAGACTTATGTCGGACTATGCTGCTAATACTGAATGATTAAATGGAGTATCGCGAAGATTATGCAGGATTATAGTGACTTCCCCTCTGAAAACCGAGTTGATGTCGAAACTATCAACATTTATCAGTATTTCACTGCTGTCGTTGAGATTTCTGTAAAAAAATTAATCAAATATGGGCATCAATGTGGCATAATAATGTGACCCACGACGAGTTCAAATCTCCATTATCATCATGTTATTTGTTTAGGTTTATCAATTTATCCTGGGGTAAATGTGTTCTTATCCAAGCGAATGTTAATATAAGCCAGCTTAGACATTCGTAGCATTTTAGAATAAAAATTATGAAGCGGTTTAGCGGTATTGAGCTCAGCCAAAAATATCACTAATATTAGGTTTCATATTCCATATTTTTCTGAAATATGATGGGGAATGTAACAAACCCTTCAATTGATGGAATTCATGGGATTATTATAGTAGAGCATTTCAAGGTATGAATTGCATATTTTATGTCGATATGAGTTTATGTTTTGCACATATCTCTATGTTGATAACATTATTATTAATAATTATTATTAAAATAATTATTACTAATATCGCACTAACAACAGCAGCTTGATGGCCAGCAACTGTGTTTTCTAGAAAAATTAAGAAAAGCGTAAATGTATACGTTATTAAAATGTGGAATATGTTGTATCTGTAGGTCGTCTATCCTCCCGCTATTACCATCCGACATCTTGAATCCATTTAAACGCTCACAAATTACGAAAAAAACACTGTTTGGTATTGAAAGCTACTTCCTTATGATATTGCTAGGTCAGTATGTGTTCATATTCATACAAACGAAGTATGAACCATTCTGCTTGAAGTAGTTGAAAGTGGAGTGGCTGTTCAATGATTAACTGTGAAAAATGGGGGAGTTAAGCCAGACACAATACTCTTACAACTAATATATATAGTAGCAGTAACGCTAACGTTTCACCTTTTATCGTTACACCTAGACACTCAAACTACCAGATACAGCAGTAGTGCTGTCCATTAAAATAATTCAGCTTTACCAACCACTTTTCCTATAAAATTCTTCAACTTTCTTATGAATGGCGTATTCAATTTTAAGCCCCACGTTTAACCTGAAGTATCTTTGATATAATTACTGGGGCACACGCTTAGTTAGTTGAATACGAGTCAGGTTTGGAATGGAAGATGAGTTTTGAATAATTATGCCATAATAATAATTTCATATTATTTGAAAATAACAGAGAACATGACGTGACTCGTCATTCGACAAACCAAACTATGTCACGTCGTGTTGGTCCATATCTCTATAATTGATGTAAAATTATAAGGGAACACTGCAACTGGAAATAGCCGATTTTGTAATGATGTACGGGTATAATGGGTACTTGATTTTTATGGATTTTTAGTCATGTCTGCACTCAACTCTAGAAGATGCATGAAAGCGGTGATGACACTTGCATCCAGTGTGTACCAGCAGCTTGAATTGTAAATTCCTTAAATTCGCAGCTGAACCTATATGATTATCCAGTGTGAATCTCCAGCATGAGTCGTAAACGTTACTCCCGTTTTTTGAGAAGATAGACCCCATGACTTGATAATTTAGAGGAAGTCCCCACTCCAATAAAAGTTCAATTCATTGAAGTCATAGAGTAACTTTTCCTTAGTTGACTAAATCGACTTTTCTCCACTGGGCTGACTCGTCTCAGACTTCGATTCTTCAGAGCTGATTCCGTTAAAAAATCTGACGCTGTTCCGTGCACTTCTTGGAGATGCTTTTGCAGGTTGATTGAGCCAAGAAAATATTTCTTGCACAAGAAAGACGGTAGTAAAAATTTATATCGACGGCAATTAAGCTTTTCTTCTCTTATAAGCCAAGTGGTCATCTCCATCAATTCCTCCATTGTTAACTTTACCATTATCAACTTCACCATTGTTAACTTTACCATTGTTAACTTTACCATTGTTAAATTTACCATTGTTAACTTTCCCACTGTTAACTTTACCATTGTGAACTTAACCATTGTTAACGACAATTAGTCCCCAACTAGTTTTTTTATTCATCAAAATATCCTTCCTCTTGATAAATTGTTGGTTAAATGATTTACTTGAGTTATCCAATACTTTCTTCCTTAGAATATTGTAGGTTAATATATTTTTTCGCAATTCATTCAAAAAAATACTGATATGATGTTAAATAATTTAACAAGGTATATGAACAAAGTCGCATGTTGTGGCCTATGTTAACGTTTCCTGCCTCCTCCAAGAAATCTAGAATTACTGGAGAAAGTACCTTTCTTGTTCGTTTTTTTTCTCCTGGATCTGGAACCTCCAATGCTCCTCCCCACTTTCCGATACAGCTCTCTTCTTCATTGTGGGCTTGCAGGTCTCTTTACTGCTGCTGACCAACGCTGACCAATAATGGGTTCGGATATACATTGTTCAAGGTTGGTTCTGAGGCTCTCTTCATCATCACAATTAGTTGACCAACCCGATTCCCTCTTTTATACTTGAAAGGGGTGGTGGAGAGATTATGCAAAATAATGCTCACTTCTCCTCTACAGTCCGAATCAATCACACCTCCAACCACGAGAGTCCTTTCTCTCGCGATTGACGATCTATCACTTATCATATCACATTGATCATATCAACTACCTGTCCAATAAACCAGCTGGAACTGTAAACTGCTTAAAACATGTATCAATATCAGTCAACCAAACGCGATGAATTTTTTTTATGTCACCTATAATCGGTGTTGCAAATGGTATATCTTGGTATTTCAAATGACGGTCTATTTTTCAGAAGCTGGCATAGTTTGTTTCATTTCCTGAAAACTAGTTCCTCATGATGAGCTAATCAAGAACGACGTAATTATTTCAATTATGTAACTTTTGATTTATTTCATATTCGAATATTCATTATTAGTACTCCATGTTAATTACCTAACCATGGATATACCATTATCATTTCTTTATTATCATATCTTTATTTATCAAGAGCCGATACAGTTGTTTGTTTCATCTTCTGAAAACTGGTATACGGATAATGAAATGAAGCTCGTAAAGGTATTATCGGGCATTACTAGTCGTCCTTAGTAGTTAGGTATATTGTTTTGTGGAGTTGTTAATGTAAAACATGTTCCGTGAAATATAGTCTGACAATCATTACAATTAAATACTTGTTGGCTATCTTGCTATCTTTCTAGGAGCGCAAAGATTACTCTTTGTTAAAAAACCAGGCCTGAATTATGAATAAGCCATTTCTTTAATGCAATGTGTGTTTGGAGTTCCTAGCAACAATGCTTAGGTATGAAAGGGGCAGTGATTCACGTTTTAGGGTTACCTTACGACCTTCGAATTGCCGAAAGCAAAAGTAGTGTTGTATCTACGTTAGAAATGTTTAATTTTACGAGCCATTTTTCTCCAAGGAAGGCTTTAAAATAGGGGAAATCGACTTGAGACTTTCGCCTATTAAGACTTGGACGAGAAGCATGGCATTATGCATGCTAACGTCTTCATGAAGGGAGATATTTCGAGTTAATCCTGAATTGAAATTAGCCTGAACGTCCGTCATAGTGGTCACAACTTGCTGGAACTTTGTCATCATGTGGATGATCTAGTCTTCCAGACTATCGGTTAGGTTCTTGATTTTGAGTAAGTCACGATGATTCGCAATAAGTGATTCCCTTATCTCTTCCATGAATTCGGTTACAGCTTCATCATCTGAGGCAATTTGTTATACAGTATCAGACGTTAAGACATATCTTATTTTCAGCTTGAACGAATCGTCTTTAAATTCTGTTACATTTTTAGCGCAGTTGACCTTTACAGGCATAAACACTTTTTGATACTTATTTTTTTGACACTCTACTATATGTTGGTCTAGATTTGTTTGGATTGTTCGAAAGTGCAAACAATTGTAGTATAGGTATCGTTTATGGAAATTCTGGCTTCCATGCAGCCAATTCATACGTGGAATACCAATATAATGAGGATGCGATTCATTCCCGGATTCTATATAAAGCAGATTTGCAGTTAATGTATTTGGCAAATAATTAAAAGGCGAAATGCGCAACCTCCTCCATCCGAGTCCGGTTTAGACTTTTTGGTCGTCTTCCGAGAAGTTTACTTAGGGCTTGGAACGGCGCATGTGATTGGTATGATGTCCTTCCGGGTTCTAGCTGCCTTCATCGCCTTTTTTTAGAATTCAGAATCAGACGATTTATCCCTTCTTGTGATAGCTGGACTCATTAGAGCAGCTCCTCCAGAAAGTCCCCAACTTTCTTGGGGATGGCGTAGTCCTTGGTAAAACTCATGTTTCTGCCGAAGTATCTTTGATATAGTTTCTGGAGCACGAACGGAGATACGATCCGTCACTCGTCAAATTATATAAGGTCGCATTTGTCCGTATCCCCATAATTAATGTAAAATTATAAGGGAACATTACAACTACCAGCTCCCTAACATATGCTGATATAAAGGTATGATATACGGGTATACTACTGACTCGTTAGTCCAAAGCACCGAATAATTCGTAGCATTTCCCCTCATGTTTAAAGTCTATGTACTTTTCAAGTGAGTCCATACCATCTTCTTATTCTAGGTGTGTTCATTTACAAAACGGGAAGGACATTGATCCTGTCGGGATCAATTTCCTGTCATAACATGATGTAATTCCGTGTCTGCTCCTCAGCATCCTTTCCAACGAGCCCGCCGACTGCGCGCTGTTCTAAGAATTCTTCGATAGATTATGGCAGTGCCTGATAGGGCTTGGCCTGACAGTCACAGGGCCTATAACCCCATATAATGGAATGCGTAATCGTTGGTTGTCATGGGTAAGAGCCATCGCCTCAACAACAGCAACTTGCTGTACATTTATAGGTAATTATTTATGAACGTATTAGATGTAATATAGTACAAAAAAGCAGATTTCCCTGGACTTACTGGCATTTTTCTAATTTTCTTGATGTGTCCGAATGCTTTTCATTATTTTGTTGATTCCGGACTTCCCTCTTGATAGCTCGTACTTTAGGGTCTGGAGATCGTCCATTCGTTGATCTCCTTTATTATACAATTGACAATATACTTTTTCTCTTCCTTGACAATCTTGTAAGGGACAATGCTTCGACGTAATGTCTGATAATTCTCCAGTCTGTCTTCCTATTTCATGACTTTTTCTTCATCCGATCATGTCTCTTCTTGATTCCCTGCTTCATCATTATAAGCAGCAGGTTCGGCTTCTGTCAAGCAATTCCATCTCGTCCCTTTCTTCCTAATATTGTTCACCTCCAATGTACTCATGCTCTGGATTCATTTGTTCTGCATTTTCATCATACATTATATGTATAGTAGTTGTTATCTCATCATGTACGCTCCATGCCCGACAGTCAGGTTAGAGGCAACACTGGATTACTGATTCCTTGAGACGCTTATCTGGAATGCGAAAAAAAATTTCTGAATGGATACATGCCGAGATTTGTCTATGTAAGATATTCATGGGAAGTTTCATTCTGCAGAAATCGGAAGAAGCGTTCTTTTATTCTGTGAAAGACTTTCCAAGTATGGTCTTAAAACGGGTCTTTGGTAATATGATATATCGCTACGTGCATAATCGAAATGAATACCCAAATGTAAACATAATTGTAAGACTCTATATAATGGACAGCATAATTTTTGCCTGGGTATAACTCAGGTACTAATCTCGTTGCGTTCATGCTATTATTAGACAGTTGAAGCTTCTTCGTGAATTCTTGCTGCACTGGCGAAAGTTCACGAAAGTCAACCTTTCTCTTGTATAGAGCAGGTGTGAGTCATTTTAGCATGGCATGGATCTCGGGTGGAAGGCTCAAGTCAACCTCAAAGTGATATCCCATCTCTTGCTCCTCCTACTGGTCATCAAGGAATTTTCTTGGATTGCTTGCTTGGATTTTATTTTCTTAGTTAGCATTGCACCAAGAATGCCCAAACATAAATTTAAAATTTGAATTTAACTATCGTTTACTACTTGTCAGAGAGAGAGAGAGAGAGAGAGAGAGAGAGAGAGAGAGTCCGCGGGAAAAAATAGTTACCTGTATTTTTTAGAGTTCATTGCCCCGTTAGATGTGGCAAACTGAAAGAGTGGGCTGAAGATACTCATACTCAAAATATCCAACCCTCTGGTATACATATCTGATCTCATAAACCAATGTGAATAACAAAGGTATTGATTGATATTCGATCGATCATGCTGCATCTCTCATTATTTAAGTAGATATAAATTAAATTTATAGGTCCCTTATTCCCACTTTATATCAAAAGTAGATAACGTCATTTTCAAGAAGCATTATTGACTATAAATTATTGAAGATAAATTATCTGCATCTACAAATACCAAACTGCTAAACATCGACTACAAATACACACAAACTTATCCTCCATCGTTCGACGTGGTCCCCACTCCCCTGTCGTACTTTATATAGGATCTGATGAGACGTTTCACGGGAGTTGGGGAAAGCTGCGGTCGATATCTGCAAAACATAAAAACAAACACGTGTCATGGGCCCAAAACTCAAATTTATATGGCTGCAAATGCTGATGATGACGAACTTGACCTTGATCCTCATCAATTGTTTTATTGCAAAAGCCACAGGGAATATTGCGATCAAAAGTAGGAGCAATAATACCTTGCTTTTGCATATTATGATTTTCTTCATCAGTCCAATAGTTGATTTGTTAGCATACAACTTCTGATTCATTTAGCAATTCTTGCATCATCTTACAAGCTACATCTTCATCTGGGTCAATTGCAACGTATCTTTTTTAGTTGTAGAGCTCGTTTTCTCCATCTTGATTTTGCATTGAAATTGCCCATGAATAAGCAGAATCAATATGTTTTCTTGTCTTCTTCGTAAAACTGTCTCCATGTCTGTCTGCTGGCTGCTTAATCTGACAATCTGTCTTCCCATTTCGTGGCTTTTTCATCAGATAATGTCTCTTCTGGATACTCTACTTCACCATATGCAGCAAGTTAGCTTCTTTCAGTTGAATCTCTTCCCCTTCTTCCAAATGTTGTTCGCCTCCATAATGTACTCATACTCTGGGTTTAATTGCTCTGTATCTTCATCGTACACGAAAATGTTCAATCTAAATTTGAGGTTTAGCTTCTCGTACAATAGCTTGCTTGTCATCAAATGGAAAGTTGATGCCTTTGAGAATAAATCCATGATCGTACTAATTTTTCTTGAAATCAAATTGGGTGATTTTCTCAAGTCGCCTGCCACGCCCATTTTTCATAAAGTCTTGGATTCTCGCCATAAAGTTGTCCCTGCCTGGTGGTATCGAAGGTAAACTTGGCATAATGCTCATTCTCAACAACAAAGTTGAACGAGTTAAGGTCTGGGGTAATTTGAATCACTTTCATGACGACTTCTATTCTCAAGGTAATGTTCGAAGTCCAGGTTGACTGGACTTGGTGAAAATGGATTTATGAACAAGTGCAGCCATTCGAAAATGCACACGGGACTGTTGGCACTGGAGCAACGTTTTTCCCAAAGATCGTCATAATTGGCGACATTGTACTTTGAGTTTCCATGTCGTCGACGTTATATTTTTTGGGATGCAATCTGCCTACTACATTGTGGCCATCGTGTCTGTCGGGTTCGTATAGCTCGATTTATCGAGAAGAGCATAATATAGGCAAACGAGAATCACCGGAGTTCCCCCCAGTTTGGGCCTCTAGCATACCTTAAAAGCTTAACAATGTTAAGCCATCCGTTCACATTTCGTTTTGTCTCTGACATTTCCACTGGATCTTGGCATTTCAGTCGTGTCATATCCTTCTGTCATTTCCTCCTCTTTGTCTTGCATACTTTACTTTCCAGTGACATTTGCTTTCCAGCCGGTATATATTAACTCCACATTTGAGTCCAATAATTCTTTTTGCGATCCGGGTGCAGGAGATGCTTCATCACTTGTGTGGATATTGATTATTAATGTTTTACAATATCAATAGTAAACTGTAAAATATTGAATGTATGATTAGCAATGTACGCCATACATATAAGCAATGGGCGAATTAAATTTTCGTAATTAGTCACTGCCAGTACTCCGTTGCACGTAGTTCCAGTGCAGTTCAAGACTTCTGTTTGTTGGAAGACAGTTTATGTTGAATATATTTGTGAAATCAAGACTCGTTTTGGTGGTTGAAACATGATTACCAAATATTTTGTCATATGACATGATCATACTAATTTTCTCGCTATGTATCGTCTGAATCTGAAAGTTTGAGTTGCCCAATTCGATCACATTGTACTTGAGGGTAGCGGGCGATAGCTTATGTAATATAATCTGCAGTTCTCCGCGAAAGTCATTATCGATAATCCTCCCCACCTCAAGTGTTTTCTCCCGTGCAACGGACGAGCTATCGCGAATCATGACAAATACTCCATTGGGTAATTCAATTTTTAATCCTAAGGGGGCGATTTTATTCTGAAACGGCGGAATAGTTCCACTTCTGAATTATCGGTGTTACTGCTGGAAAATGTACGCTGAATAGTAATCACCGGTGCAACGTTATTTCAAAGATTTAACCTTTAATAAATGGAACTGTGTAATTATGGGGGGGAAAACTCTTGATATCTGCCGATGAATTCGGAATGAATAAATTCAATCGTCATCATCATTCAGTTCTGTTCTTTCCACTAAAATGGTCCGGCTGGTTTAGTGGTTTTTGTTATCGTTGTAATCAGTGTACTTAACAAAGGGTGAGATGCAATATTGTAAAATGGTCAGTTTTACGGGTTTTTAAGGACCAGCCGGGTTTCAGGTGTTAATGAAGTTCGGATGTAATAAGTATTCGGAGCGAGGAACAACGAGCGAAGAAGTTTTAGTTTCTAGAGCTTTATTAAGCTTTGACTACAACTTACTAACTGATTTCACATAATTCAAAGTGAGTGAATTTACACGGATTGGGTTAACGTTGTCTAAAGGAGAAGGGATTATCTGACGTAGGTCAGATGGTTTAGGGAAGTCAGGTTAAAGAAAGGATACGTCATTTATGATGGTTACGTATTTGTGGTAAACAAAGGTAGGCTTTTTGAAGGAAGGGATAATTTAGGTTCATGACATACGTCATGACTAAAGTTCGTAACTATTATTATCTCAACTAGGTTGGCTTTAATCGTCAAGATTAAAGTTCAGCCTTAGGTAGATACATATTAAGTATACATTTAAGTACCTATGAATTGTTGGATGGGAGGGGCGTTACCTTACCCCGTTTGTTAGTTTGAAATTTCTATTTCAAAAACAATTTATACGTTAATTCAAAAGGGAAAAATGATTAATGATTTCATGAAATAAAATATTAGTTTGGATTACTTAAAATATTTTACGAAGTTTAAATATTCTTTCTGGTTCGGTTGATAATGTTGGCTTCATCTTTATCGGAGTCGGAGGAAGATGAGGCATACGGGGGATGGTGAATGGCGGGATGCCGGGGGGTTGCTGGGGGAGTTCTAGGACGGGAGGCAACCGTGGTGATGACGGTGTCGTCAGAGTCATAGTCGTCTGCACTGGGTCTATAGGTGGGGGATTCAGCTTTTGTATTGGATTTCTTTTTGTTGGGTGTTTGTTGTGGTGGTGAGTTGGGCCGGGTACGGGGTGTGAGAAAAACAGTGTCTCCAGAATCGCAATCATCTTTAGTGGTTTGGTCATTCTTGCGTTTGTTGCGACGGGAGCGGATCTTGGGTGTTGCGGTGAATGAAGGTGCTGGTGGCGCTTGTCTGATTTGTGGAGTAGTAGTGGTAGTAGCTGAAGTAGAGGGTCCTGGTATAATGGGGAGAAAGGGTGCTTCTGGGGGGTTTAGGTCTACTGTGATGTATTCTTGCTTGATTTGGAGGTCCGGAATGGCGACGGTAGGTTTAGGTGACTGGGAGGGTTGGTCGTCTTGTGGTGCAGGTAAGATTGCTAGTAACGGGGTTGGTGGGGGAGAGGATGTGGCGGACAGTGATGAGGAGGAGCTGGAAGGGGTCCTGGGTTGTGGTATTGCCAATGTAGTTATGTTCGGGAGGCTATACGTGGATATTATAATTGGTGTGATTGAGGTATCTTCGGTTGTGTCTTCCCAGGATGCTGGATTCCAGGGGTCTTCATCAGCGGGGGGAGGGGCTTCTTGGGTAACTAGGCCGTTTCCATGGGGAAAAAAGTTTTGTGGGTTATCTTGGGGTGGTGTGGGTGGAGTGGGGACCGTGGTGGTGCTTACAGATCCTCGGGGATCTCGATGGTAAGGGGCCATTCTGTGAAGGGAGCAACGTAGCTGACTACGGCAAATAGAGGAGTCCAGGATGAGATGCCGGGATGGACGCGTTCCATTCGGCGATACTCGTCTGGGCGTAGTGCGAGAATCGTGACCCAACTGCGGATTGCCGCTATCTGGGCGATTGCTGTTGAGCAAAGGGGGTTGTGATCCGTGGGGGTTGCTAGGGATTGGAGTTGATGCACTTGGGATTCCTTTAGAGCATTAAAAGATCGGGCCAGGGAACTGTTATTTGGGAGTAGACTTGTAATGTTAAAACAACGACATCCGGGATGTGTTGTGGTGCGAGCTGACTGTCTGAGTCAGAAAGGGTATACACTAGTTTGGCTGTAGTATCGAAGCTCAATAACTCTCTTCGGTTCATTGTAAAGTTGTGATACTTGGTTTCCACCAAGTAAATGGTTCGGGAATGGTGGGTGGCTGTCCGGTGGACAAACGAAGTCATGATGGAAGTGGCTTCGAAGTACCGGTGACACATTTTCACTGTTGGTTACACCTTTTTGGGAGAAAGAAGGAGGAGAAAATTTAGGACAACTTGGTTGGCACGAGGTTTTCTAGTAGTAGAAACGTCTGCGGAGCTTTGATTCGATTGCTTGAATAAATAAATTTGGAAGGTGTTTCATGTTGGGGTCTGGTAAAGTTAGAGATTGATTCGTTTTGGGTTGAGCGGGTCATTATTGCCATATAGTTTGAATGGCTTGTTTCTTGACATTTAATCGGAATCTTCTGCAGAGTCGTATACTTTGTATGAACTCCATTCATGGGCTGACGGTAGCAGGGTTGACTGGATCTGGGGCGATAAAATTCTGGTTTATGAAGTCGTGATGGGTTGCGGGGTTAGGACAGGTCTCTTCGGCGTCGTCCTTGATGGCTTGTATATCCAAAGGGTACTCGACTTCAAAGGCAGGGTTGTAGAGGACCTGCTGAGTAGAAGGATCCGGAGATGGTGCTGGAGTAGGATTTTCTGGGGGAAACGGGGAATATTGGAATCTTGGCTGGTTCCGATATTGTAGAGCTACTGTAGCTAATTCAATGAGAGGGATGAGGGCTTCCGATATGAAATTGCTGCTGGGTTCCGGTGACGGGACTTGGGGCGTCTGCGTCAGGACTGGCTAGGAACTTGAAGGGATTGGCGGAGAGCTTGGTAATGTTACCGGGAGGTTGTTTTCATCCGTGCTTGTCCGCTGCGGGGGGTCGTCCATATTTTCGGTTGTGGGTGAAGTGTTACCCTGGGGGTCAACAAGGTCTCCCGTCATCAGGTAAATGATTGACGACTGAAATTGCAAATTCTTGGGAACGGTGACACAGCCTGACCTCGAAGATTTGCGGTTGGTTCCCATGAGATAATATTCTTGAGCCTTCTGTTGTAGTGCTGGATGAGTTCTGGGTACAGATAGGGCCGGAGGGCGAAGATATCCGCATAAGCTCTTGCCTTTGCTACGGCTCTCATACCGTTAACTCCGAAACGTACAACTGTGTAGGGCTCCAATTTGTTCAAGAAGTGAGCTTTGGCTTGGTGGTACTGCTCACGAAACTCGGGCTTGCGGTGAAGCCTGGCTTTCATCTGGACAAATTGGGTTGGAATTCCGCTCAGTTGGATGACTTCCGGTGCATGGTGGATGAGGTAACGGGATAGGTAATTTTAAATGGATTGATTGTTTGAATGATGACATCATTACCTTCGTACCGGATGTCGTAGACGATGTAGACTCTTCTTCTGCTGGCTATTGGGAAGGTCTGCTCCTTGTAGCTGGCAAGGATGCTCATTCCGTTGATATATTTATGAATGAGCCATTGTTGCGATTTAAGTGATGGGGTGAAACGAGAAAAAATATTTCGGTTGCTGTTAGGTAGTTGCGCTGATCTCTGCTCAATGATGTCTTCAGGATCGGATGATGAGGTTTTGGTGTTGACTTGGAATATGTATGATAAGTAATTAAAATACAAAGTGTCTTAATGTGCTGGATTGATTGGCATTTGCAAGTACTTAGTAGTGCAAGGTGTCCATTTCCATGCATTTTCTTATCAGGTCCAGAGAGTGATATTATTGAGTGAGTGATATTAATGGGAAGTCGTTAACCTGGGGTCAAGTCTGATTGGTCATGAGCGAGATAATTTTCTGCAAGTTGGCGTTCCACCAGAGTTTAGCGTAAACTGGGATTAGTATGCTAAGCTTTTTTACTACAACTTTGACCCATGATTTGGGTGCCTTAAGGGACTGCGACTGCTGGTGACTTGAAATAACCAGACGATGATTCTAGGTTGGGATGGTTTCATTTTGCGAAAATTCGGGGCGAAGCGCGAAAGTCGGATATTCAATGTTCGTTTATAACCGCCCGAAGTTCTTGAAACTATATCGATTGTATGATTGTCACGGAACCAATTATCCCACTCAAAGGAATGTGTATACTCCTGCAATCGTCTGACATCGCGTCAATAATGCCAGATTGCTGGCCTGCGACTGGTTTTTTTAAGTAAAACAATATGCTGAGGTTGTATTTACACGTTATTAAAAATATATACTAGCAAAAAACTAATTTCCAACGACATATTGTCATTGTTGGACTTCTCTTGTTGGTAGCGGGTGCTCTTGGTCTGCAGGGACTAATGTGGCTTACTTCCGGATAATTTCGTATAATCTGTACCCCTTCTTCGAAAGTCCAAATTTGTCTCAATTAAAATTAGTTAGCCAGAAGAAAATTTATGGACTCGATGTTGGAATTTTTAAATGTTGGTTCTTGGCTTCCAAAATGTAATATCTGTTGGACGCCGATGTCCAGTGGCACTGTTTTTGGTGATGAGGCAATGAGTGCCATGCCGTCAGCGTAGTAGTTATGCATTTTTGTTATGGGTTTTGCACTTGCACTTTGAAATTGCAGATAAAAATTTTGATATATTTTTGAAAAATACATTTTTGTATGCTGCTTGAACTGCAACTGAGTTTTGGAGAACTTTAACAGTATTGCTTGTCACTGGGTTAGGTCAGAGTGAATGGTAGCTCGATAATGGTGTGAGCTTTTTGTGAACTCATATGGATGAAGTGGGTGGGAATGTTTTTAAGGTTTCTTTATTCCCAGTATATTGTGTGATGGTAAAAGGGTCTGTGATGTCATTTGGTTTGATGCTGGGTATTAGCAATTTCCCTTCATGTAGTTTCACTGCGTACACAAAGTAGTACCACGGGTTATTTTGAACAGGGCACTTCCTCTTGTAGACTGGCGTGTTCGGTTGATGGTTATTTGAAGGAGGCTTAATTCAATGGCTTGATTTACTATTAGGCGGATTTGTTGGAGGAGTTTATCTCGAGGTAATATTTTTTTGAATATTGAAACAGCGGATACCTCGTGTTCGTTGACGGCTATCCTGCTGTCCTCGTCCATTAAAGTGTAGACGAGTGGTGAGGTTATGCTGAGGGTTTGGGTTGGATGTTTCCTCTTTCTCCAACTTCCATCCCCCTCATTTTTCTTATGATTCTTGCAGCACAGTTACGAGGTGCAAAATCTCGATGGATCAGTCCACAATTGCGGCATAAATGGGCGATTTCCGTATGATTTTGGCATCGCCCGATACAAACGGAAACCGCAAATATTACAAAGGAACTGCTTAAATAGAGTAGGAGAAAAAAGAGGTATGAGCAAGGTAGTTCAACTCAGTTGTGTCAGTATCCAACCCCAACCCGTAAATTCATACATGTTTAACCAACCGCTTCACAAATCGTAAATAGGATTTTAAAAAAAACATTGTCAATAAGAGAAACACATTGTATTTGAATGTAACTCAATTTGTTGCCAACAAATAAAATGGGAAGGCACCTCTCGAGTGCAACTCCAGATAGTTCATTAAATTGACCATCTTAATCTTGTTGTGCAGTGCAAACATGAGTGCGGTACCCTACGATGTTGCGTCCCTGATAGGACGAACGAAGAAGGACACACAAGAGCTACTAAGGGTAATCTCTTCTTTGTGGAACCTCTTTTCGAAGCCACGAAAGCTCCTTCGATAACGAAATGGTCGAAAGCTGGACCCTCATACGCTCCATCACTCCTTGTTTCAGATCATACACTGAGAGTGCAAGGAAACTTGGTAGGTTACGAAACTGGCGGTTTCCTGTTTCAAGAACACGAGGAAAGATGGGACACGGGGGAATATGTACAAGGATCACAGTCGATATACGCAGCTCAATGCAGTAGCTTTTGTTCCTCAGCACTCTGTCGATGTTCTGGAAGTTCTCGGTAATCCTCGATTGGTCATCCCCCTAGAGGAATGGTAGCATTTGGTAGAGCCATCATCGGGTATCCGGATGTATTCACAGCTAAACAGAGAGTTACTGATACTATTTGCAGGCAACTGGCTCCAACATTCTTACTTTCATTCATACTTTATAGTTGAGGCGGGCATTCTTGATGTTTTTGGTTGGGACATGTCAATCTTATGGCAACTCCCGCGAAGTTAAGTTAGATCCTAAGTCTTCCTAGAATGTTGATGTAACGTTACTTGTGATAGATTCTAGAGCGGATTGAGTTATACCGTGCTCACAATCTTCTCTACTGACATTACACTGCCGATGTTCTCATGCCGGGACGAACTAACCCCTTTTCTCGACCGGTCAGCCAAATGTACTGGTTCACCGGAAGAAATTTTGTACGTATGAAGTGCCCATCCTTGCGACATAATATGCCTATTATTTTCGAGGAAATGTTCAGCAAGGATAGACTGGTAGACGACAACGTCTAGGCTGATAGACTTGAGGAGGAGGACGATGATGATGGTGATGATGAACCGTCTGAACCCGAATTGGATGAGGAGGAATCGGAAAGGGAGGGGGGGTAGTGGGTAGGTTTGATGGGATAGGTCATTTTAGGGACGACAATTCCAGTCGATATCACACACATATAAATAAACCGTTTACAACGGGTGGAGCTACGGAGCTGAAAGATGAAATGAACATCTCGGAATGAGAATGGCGTCGAA
>JAQIXQ010000905.1:0-19537 GCA_034700485.1 Pseudosinella alba
CAACGACAGCCTCCGCTGGTTTTCCGACTCCTTGAGCGATTTTGCTTATCATGCCATAAAAAATGGAACTTTGAAGACGGCAAAGTTTGGTGTGGTGAAGCTGCCTTCTCAATTTTCTGTGATTGACACGGATAGCTATGCATCTAAGCTTGCGGCGTATTTCCAGCAGTTTGGAACCATCTGGGTTTCCAAGTCCATTCCGATTCCCATATTGAGTTCCGCCAATTCGTACATCGTGAATGGAAACTATTTCTACCCCATGATTGTGGACTGTCTGGCAAGGATAATTGAGTCAGGCTTGTACGAACGATGGCGTCACTTTGCCCTTGTAACCGACAAAATACTGGGTTTACAACAACTATTTAGTAAATTGTATCCGGATCCCAACAAGGAAACGGAAGCTGACAAGGTTGTGGAGATGAAAGGGAGTCCGCTCCAGTTGCAGAGGTCGCTGCTGACAAGGAAGTTTCTAGATTGCCTGGAAGACTGCTCCAGTTGGGTGGAAAAATTGAAGCAACACTTTTCCCTTATCTCTGCTCCCGTCTATTTCGGAATTATGCTGTATTGGGGGATTGCTGTTGGGGTGACAGGGTTCATATTCTTGTCGGAGTGGATGGTTTTTTGGCGATATAAAGTCGGGAATATGGTTTCTTCTTTGGGGCAACGTTAACGGGTGGGAACTAACGATAATAATAACTTATTATTGTTGTTAGTTCCCACCAAGGGCTTGGAATTATAATATGTTATGGCTATGAGTCATACAATTTGACTTGGTCCGTCCCTGGGGCATGGATCAAGGTCAAGCCATTGGAATGACACATGCCGATGAAGCTTATGGCATTTTACCGATATCAAATTATGTTTATTTGCTCATATCAAGATCCATTATAATATGCTCTTGTGAGAATTAAAAATTATTTTTCCTCGACATTTATCATAATCATCACTACCTGCGTGTAATGATTTACTTTGGACTGTACTCGAGACACAAATCAAATGCATGATTAAATGTCACGAGTCACCATGCATAAATTTATTGTTAAAACAATAGGCCCAAAAATATTATAATTAAGCTTCCATTTTACACATCAATTGGTGAGTAATTTGGCTCCGGTGTCAAACTCTTGATTATGGTAAGATAAGCCCACCTATTGTTTTACTGCGCGTTCTTTGGCCTCACCGGTTTATCAATAGGACAAATTACTTAATTAGCGTATAAAATGGCACGTAGGTAAAATAGAAAAGGAGCATTTGTCATACTGATAAGCCGACTAATTAGTAACTGATCAGTAGTAAAACAATGAGCTGGGGTATTAACTGAAGGGATTTATTTGACTGATTGACTTCATAAAATCATTTAAATAAACCATTTTGGCCTCAGTTCTGTTCTGAACGGTGAATTGGCAGCTAAGCAGTGATTCATTTGTATTGACAGATATTTATTCTACATAGTTTTGAAATGGAGGATCCTGGTTTCTGGGACGCCGTTATGGATCCCAATCGTGGCCCAAATCAAGACCCAAAATATAAGTTTCACCTACACGTTCATCCTGATGACGTGAGGCAGATTTGGGGTCTGATTAGGGTCCTAACACTCGGCAGCCGACTTGGCTACATGAGCTCCATTTCTCCAGACACCATGCATGCGTAAGCTAGAATAGAAATTAGGTCTAACTAAATATTAAAATTAATATTTGCGATTCCCATCCCATCCAAAATTAATTACCTAAGCTAATTCTCAAGTTGATTGAATGGCAGGGGAGAGTGGGAAGGAGAACACGCCATTTCTGTCCATTGCACCGTCCACGAAAGGGATGACGTTAGGAGAAGCCTGCGTCTAGGTGATCGGATTTTTCTCGAGCTCGACTACAACTGATGTTTGTATACAAACATTGAAGAGTGACAGATAGGCAATGATTAATGCTTGTAGATAAATTTTCAAAATGTTAATGAGTTAAATTCAAGTGAGAAATTTGGAATGTTAAAATAAAATCAATCCGTATTAGTTTGCATCAATATTTTATTTTGCTCTGGTTGAGCTCATCCTTTGACGGTGCGAAATGAAATTCGGGCATTCTCTTTTGCTATGTTTTGGTCATCCTTTATCGTATATTATGTTCTAAATTCATAAAGCCTCTGTGGTTAATGAAGTAATTAACTATCTGGGATGTGATTGTCAAGTATACTATGTAAAATTTTTGCATTCATCAGTAGAATAAAGCTATGCCAAACGATACGGTATTTGATTTTTTTTTGCATTATATGAGCGATGACTTCATGCAAAGTTTTATAAAATTTCTCCCGTTTCAACAACCAACTAACAATATAACAAGTCTATTTACAATTGCCAGGAAAATAGTCCAGGAATTACTTAAATACCAACTTAAATTTCCTATTGAACATCAAGGTCAACACGTAAAAGCCCAAGATATAGGCAACCAGTACGACGAAGCCCGGCCAGACCTTGGGATGGCTGAACTCCCAACCCCGACTGACTATGGAGCGGGCGGACTCCCCTGCCAACGTACATGGGAAGAACTGGAGATAATAATAATTGAAATAATTTATTAGTTTGATATAAGCTGCTATCTTTGTTGAAAAAATAGACCTATTCCTCTTTAATAAACTTACCGCCACAATATATTGCATAAAAAGGAACATTCCCTCCCGGGGCCAGAGGACTCCAGAAAGGAGGAGATTTGGCAGGAAGGCCGCGAGCGCCAGCAGGGCAGCCTGGATCTCCTCCGTACAAACGGTTCCCAGTAGAAAACCTGGACAGAATTATTAATCCCGCCGTGTATAATTGATTAACTGTTCCTGTGGTTCAATGCGTGGTGTTTATCTTCCTAATTGAAATTATTTTAATTGAATGAGTTACGTTCCAATCCGTACCCATTGACACTCCCACGTAACCCGACAAGAGGAACAGGATCCCCACCAGGATATCCCAACCCATAATGGTTATCCCGAAAATCCTCGTCATCATAATGTAAGTAGATAATGACTGCATCAGCAGAACAAAAAACTCGGAGACTGAGTATGCCACCATGATCTCCCAAGTCTTCACCCCAGCCACGAGGGTCCGACAAAGGACCCCGCTCTTCTTCTCCTTGATGTAACGGATGCTGGTCGTGATGATTGGGAAGAAGAAGAGAAGTCTGTGATTTGGAAATGGGATATGATAATGGAATGAAATTAATTACCCACAACTGTATCAAGTATATTTGATTTGTGCATAAACCGTGAACACTTACCCCACCCCAGCACCTGGAGCAAGGAATTCGCGAAAGTTTGTTGAGTCACTGCCGAAAATGGGCTCCTTGCACTGTTAACAATATATTTGCAAGTGTGATTGTTAGTGTTATCATTCTTATCTAACAAAATTTCTTACTGTTAGTTACCCTCAGCGAGTATTCCCCTTGTCGCCTGTCAAATCCACAGTTGGTGAGCAGGTTGGTTATAAAATCCTCAAATGCTTCCAGCATTTTGACCCTGATGGTGCTGGAAACTAATTGACCTGAATAAGCCAATCAATACGTTAATCTTATTTTTGAAAATCGGACAATGATTTCCATCATTGCAATTTGCAACCATTCTCTTCTCTTACTCGTTTGATCCAACTTGATGATAATGTCTGATGAGTTGAATGTCACCTCGTCCGGCTCCACCCCAGCGGAGAATCTTTCATACAATGAGGTGGAGAAATGGGGTGGGAATATCATGTAGCCCCAGCTTGTTCCGTCTGCAACTTCTGCTTTTGCATTGGCCTCCGACATTTCCCCTCCCTATCAAAATCCAGTATAACTTTAATTAACTCTTCATTAGTTCACAAATTTCCCAGTTGTAAAGTTTTGAAATCCATGGCTAATCCTTAGTATAAAACTTAATTGGGAGGATGGAGGAATCATAGTCATACCAAACTGAAGATATTTTTATCCAGGTAACCCAAATACTGACAACTTAACAGATTCACGGAACATTCCCCAGGATGGCCGCTGATGTTTCCGCAAGAGGAGCCACTCCCAACTTCCCCATTTACTATGCCGATTCTTAGCCCCTTTGGATCCTGTCCTTGGGAGATGTTGGCCAGTGCCCCGATCACCGCCGCGCAGAGGGTCACAAAAAAGAGCCACCTTGGGGGAAAATGTCACATTCCAAAAACAAGCTACCCTTCCCATTTTCTTTTCTCAATTCCAATTGCAAAATAGGGATTGAATGGTTGGCTGTAATATACTTCATATTATTATAGTGTTTGCTCCCACTTACAATGGATTTCTAAAAAGTATCACGAAATTTTTCCGAGTTAAGGCACCGATCCGGCTGAAAGCGTCCTTTGCCCCTGTGGTTGACTCATGCAACACCCTTGCCATGTTGGAGGGTGATTCATTTACTATTGATATGGAATGACAATGACACTGATCTTTTGACCTGTTCTCAGCATCCCTTCTTGCAAAATCGAGGACAATCTTCTCCAAATTTTTCGTTCCATTTTCCCCCATCAGTGCTTCCGTCTCCCGTTCCACTATTAGCTTTCCACTTCTTAGCACGCCGATCTAGTGACGATAGTGAAGTAAATGCCTTGTTAAGATGCAAGGAAATTATGAATATCCAAATTATAATTTTCTCTCGTCATACATTGTCCGCCCTCCGACATTCCTCAATATAATGGGTGGTGAGTATCACTGTGGTCCTTTGGCTCAGAGTTAGTTTCTTCAGATGACTCCAAATCCTGAGACAATTAAGTTAATTAGATAACTGAATAGAAAAAATTGCATGAGTATTTCATCATGTTTTACTTTTGTCGGATGAGAGCGTCCACACCAGCAGTCTGAAAATGGAGGTGACAAGATTATATTTAGTTAGTTAGTGCATGTATTAACGTCAGCATATTTAATTAACTTACCGGCTCATCTAAAATTAACAATTCCGGGCTGTTAAGAAAAGCCACGACCAGTGAGAGACGACGCTGCTGGCCACCACTACATTAATAATGTTTTATATACAGATGGCATTACCAAGTTGAATTCAGTTGAGACAAGTTTTGGCCTAAAATGATTTGCCTCATTTCACAGTTCATACCTTAAAGATCCCACTCGCCTGGAAGCCTCCGGTAGGCTCATCATGGAGACCAAAAACTCCCGTTCCTTCCTAATTTCCGAGTTACTCATCCCAATCAAGGATCCAAAATAATTTAAAGTTTCCTCAATTGTAAACTCAGCATACAAGGAAATATCCTGCGGCATATAGCCTACATTCCGTCCAGGCACGCCAATGCATTGTGTTCCTGGCCTTTCCCCAAACACCCAAATCCTTCCTTGGTCCAGCTTCTGGATGCCCACAATGCAGGAGAGGACGGTGGTTTTACCGGATCCGCTGTGTCCGAGGAGACCAAATCTGAAAATCAAATGGATTGACGTGAGCCTAGGAACTGGATGATTGCTTCCATTTAAAGGATATTGAAACTTGAGGACATTTCACTCACATGGAACCACAAGGAACGGTCATATTAAACCCGTTTAAAACAGGTTGACTTGCAGATCCATATGACATCACAGCATTCCGGATGACAACTGCGTCCCCAGAGGGGGTGAGGCGGACGGGGACATCTCTACCATTCGGATTCTCAGGAAAGAATGGTCCAAGTCCCTCACCCAAGTCCTGAGGGGGTGTCAGGTCGTAATGACTGGGACTCGTTGTCACATCGACCTCAAACTCAAATGCATTTCCGTTCACATTGTGTGAGGCACTTGATTTTGTCATGGTTGTGACATGGGGGGTTTGGTTCTCCTAGTATTTTTAAAATCCCGTTGCTTCTTTCGAGTATTAATATTATACTGCCAACTTTCCAACAGAGAATAGTTCAATTGCCATTTCTAATAATTACACGACTTGGGATCATAAGCATAACTGAAGTCCAGTTCAAGTCGCATGCAAAATATTACCATTTAGAATAGAACCTAATTTTGCTTTCCATTCCCGTTCGTGGTTTGGTTAGCTTGCTGACGCTGTCAGAATAATATCGTGTCTTCTGCAATGTCGTGCATATGGGGTAAGTTTTTTTACTGCCCATTAACACTGGACCAAGTAATTCTTCTCCCCAAAAAAAACCTGTTTCTCAAATCAAGCTCTTGACTAACATCAAAGCTTATGCTCATGCAATTTTAGCATTAAATAATTAGGATTGAACGACGAAGAGTCCAATCCTATAGCCTATCCTCAAATAGTAATTTGCCTGGAGGAAAACTGGGCATAATTGCAAGTTCCGTCAATCCGTAGAATATAATGAGATGAGTATGGGCAGACCGATTATCAGATTTCTGACGTCAGAAAAGAAATCCATGTTTGGAATCAATATAGTTAGTAAAGTATAGTGTGACTAACGAAAAGCTAGCAACAATTATGAGGAGGGGGATGAACAGAAAAATTGACTATTTTTTATTCCGTTGCATTTTTGGGATGGGACAAGACATGTCTGCAAAAAACGAGGATTGTCTGGCAGGTTGGGATATGACTCTAAACCGGTTTGGTTTGCTCAAATTAATTCCTGCCTGCAGTGACACATATAGCATGTTCCATTCAAATGGACTTGTCACACCGTGGTTAGGATGAAGTAAAATTTATTTTATTGCAAGGGATAAAATGTTTCATTATTGCAAGATGCTCTTATGGCCAACTTGATGATTATCCAAGATTGGAGTTGCATAACAATATGTGATGAACTTGCGAGGGTAAACAAATGATCGGAAATTGAGATTTATGGGATGTTTTCGGAATCTGAAACGTGGCGTGGAAAATGTTCCCAGGCTAGAAGATACTCGACCTCTGGAGAAGCCTCTACCGAAAATCATTTTGGAGGCTTTACATGAAGCCGACATCTCTTTTCTTTAAATATACCCGCTCCATCAATTTTCCTTCCACAAAATAAATTTATCATTATCCTTACTGACCTTTACAAAGTAAAAGGCACCAAAAGCGGTCTTGTTCGACACAACCATGTCATGTGCAATAAAAAATTGATGAGTGAACCAGTCGCATATAATTCATAATAATTATTCTAGTCCATTATCGGATCAGGACATGACAACATATCATTACTGATTATCCCATTTGACTTGAGTAATTTTAATTCTTAATGGTTTCTATAATTGATTTGATGATAGGCAGAAGTTATTTTTATTTTTACCTGATGGCTTTATCAAAATCACACCAAGATCTTACAACAAGTCAAAGTCAATGTGCAATGCGTCAGTCAAAAGTAATTTATTCCTCCAATAATGGCCAAACTCGCTGCACACTGCCTTATCCGAGTAGACCGGGTGGGCACAACCGGTTTTAGATTTTCCTAGACTTACGGATTAGTGAGGATATTAAAACTTTCATCTTCAATTCTGCCCATTGTCAAAGCTCAGACAAAGGCTGCTTCACTATAGTTCCCTACAATGGAGGAAGGCAAAACTAAGGTCAGCTAATGTCAAAATTGGGAGAGATGAAAGTGGTCGGGAGGGACGAGATTAGATGATCACCTTGAGAATGGGATTATACTTAATTAGAAGCTCTCTATCGGATTAAGAAGACACGGTTTTGTACCAGCTTTTTACCTGATTTGAATGCGATTTGGTTATGTAACTTGGGTCCTTCGGATTGATTCATAGCTATAATTACATAATCTTTATGCGGGTTCCCTTATAATGACTTGGTTTAATTGCAATAGACGCACACAAATTCCATGTACAATTATTTTTCCCAACTAGTTTAAAAAAATTATAAACCTGTTTCTTTTGATGGGAATAATTTGCAATTCAATATTTGCAATTTTTAATGCAAAATGTCTCATAATTGTGTGGATAACAAGTTTTGTTAATCTAAAACGTGATTTATATTTAGAGATTTCCAGATTTCATTATCCCGAATGGACAGGTATGATATAATATATGATTTAAAGTATAATATGGTAGTCAAGTTCAAAAAATAATTAACGTCCGTTTTCCTTATTAGCCAGCCTGGAAAGTGGTTATGTAATCTTTTAGTATCAGCCCATATTTAAAGCGTGCCTTTGAAATGATTTTTCCTGAGATCAATTCGGATCGTTTCATTCTCAAAGTGATACAATAAATGTACTGGCAACTCGTCCCTTACAAGATAACAGAACAAACCTTAACTATTCTGAAAAATTAATTTTCGGGAAGGCGTCCCATTACAACAAATGGATTGTAAGTGTTGCAGAATTAAAAAAGGTTGGAATACATTCCACTTCACCAGCAATTTACTTACCTGCATTTTTTTTTACATTTTACTGATATAGCCTGTGCATGGGTGACCCACTGCTTGGGGGAGGATGACGTGGAAAAGGCCCTCGTCCTGGGACGCTCCCTCAGACGAGTCCTGACCAGAAACAGGCTCGTAGCTATTGTCTACCCCGACATTTCCCCGGAGTGGGGGACAAAGCTGGAAGCAATATTCGACTTGGTGGTCCCAGTGACCGGTTGGAACTCCAATAGCTTGAGCGACCTCCTCCCCAAAGACTCCTTTGCTCTGAGCTTCGCCCTCACGTTCAACTTCTTTGGAAGATGCATCTTTCTCAGTCCCGGGACTCTGGTACTTAAAAACTGCGATGACTTGTTCGAAGCCCACCGGGCCGAGGAGGAACAAGGGAGTACTGGATGGGGGTATGAGGCTGGGACACCGATATATTTTAAGCCATGCCGGGACGCCTTTACAAAACTGACGGAAATTCTTATTGAAGATAATGGTGCGCACGTTAAACAAGTCATAGTCATGATGAAACACGATAAGTGGCTAAGTAATGTGATGATGACCTCTCCTCTCCATTTCCAGACGTTGTTGCCAGCGATGCCAATTTCTTAACATATATCATGAAGAACAAGTCAGTTGACTTTTTTGTGCCTTTGGGTGGCCCTTACTTCTCTGTGGTGGATCTGGATGAGAAGCAGCCTCTCAAGTGAGTTCCATCAATCAAGACATATGGATAAGAATCCAATCATTTGATTAACATAACTAAATTTTGTAACAGGCGCAATGGAAGTCTGGAAGTTGTGCACCTCAAGAACCTTCCAAACAATCTGGGTGTCCACGACCTTGAAAATGGGGGGCTACTTGAAAAGGTTGAAAAAAACTAAGCTGTTTTTACTCAGTGACAAAGTTATCTGAAATGATATTATTAGTTCAAAAATGTAATTGGCTTAATTGTCTATTGTTGAAAATGAAGCACGTTTATAACTACTGGTTGGAGTTGAGAGGGGATGGGAATGTACAATCCATAGGAAGCTGGATGATGATGAATGAGCCCATTGCAATCGTGGGGATGAGCTGCCGTCTCCCAGCTTCCAACACGGTGGACGAGTTTTGGGATCTGCTTGTTGAAGGGGCTGACGGGATCAGCATCCCTCCAGAGGATCGCTTCCCCAAAGAGCATTTCCCCAACTTTGACAGAAATAACACCCAAGCAGGATTTCTATCCGTGCCTGTAAACGAGTTTGATGCAAAGTTTTTTGGGATCAGCCCCAAGGAGGTCATGTACATGGATCCACAGATTAGGCTCCTTCATGAAGTCGTGTGGGAAGGGTTGGAGGATGCTGGGGTCAATCCCGCGAATTTAAAGGGTACTCCTGCAGGGGTCTTCCTGGGAAGTTATCAAAACGAATACGTAACCATTTTGCAAAATTCAGAAGACAACGAGGATTTTAGAACGTGGATGGGTAACTCCATCAGCGTGGGCGCTGCACGCATATCCCATCTACTTGGCTTGACAGGGCCCAGCGTTGGAACTAATCCGGCTTGTGCAGCTTCCCTTGCGGCCCTCCACATGGCGGTGCAGAGCCTCCGTCAGGGAGAGTGCAATATGGGAATTACTTGCGCCGTCAATCTTATACTACTCCCGTTCACTCACGATACTCCCGGGTTGGATGCCATTACCTCCCCAGATGGACATTGCAAGACGTTTGACGCCTCGGCTGATGGCTTCGGTAGAGCTGAGGGCTGTACCGTCCTCATCCTGAAGAAGCAGTCAGACGCAGTGAGGGACGGTGATAATATTTTGGGTTTGATCCGGGGCACGGCCATAGCTCAAGAGGGGCTCAGTAGAAGCATTGGCACACCCACAGCCAAATGTGAAGCCAGAGTAATGACAAATGCCTTGCGGGATGGGAATGTCAACCCGGTCGAAATTAGCTACATAGAAGCCCATGGGACTGGGACCGTTGTGGGGGACACCACCGAGATCCATGCCATTAGTAAAGTGTACGGAGGCGTTAACCGGGAGGAACCCTTGGTAATTGGTTCCGTGAAGACCAACATAGGCCACACGGAAGCCTGCAGTGGAATTGCTGGGATTATGAAGGTCATCTTGAGCATGAAGAATGAACTCATCCCCCAACACAGGAATTTCAAGGAGCTCAATCCAAATATCAACCTGGAGGTCATCCCTGCTCGACTCCCACTCCAGCCAATAGCCTGGCCCAAATCATCCAAAAAACTGAGAATGGCTGGGGTGAACTCCTTCGGATTTACGGGGATGGACGGACACGCAGTTATCCAGGAGGCTGATGAAACATTTCCAAGCAAACAGCGCACGACTTTCCCAGAATTTGAGCGACCTCTTCATATCATGAAATTTACTGCGAAAACTGAGGAGGCACTTAGGAGCCTGCTGGAGGGTTACAAAGTGTCATTAGGATCCGCCGGTTCCCAAAAATTCACAGATATGGCTTACACATCCAACGTGGGGAGATCAACCTTTCCATATCGAGCAGCTCTAGTGGCAAGTGACAACATTGGAGCTAAGATCTTGCTGGACTCTGGTAAAATAATCAATAATCACAGTGGGTCATTCGGAGGGGACGCCAGCAACATCTGCTTCCTATTCACGGGTCAAGGTTCCCAATATCATGGGATGGCCAAACAGTTGTACTCCACATCCCCCATCTTCCATTCCAACTTTGATTATTGTGACAACTTCCTCAAGTCCAAATATAACATATCAATCAAAGAGGTGTTCTTCGGCCCACAAGAGTCCTCGCAGGCCCACAGAACCATCTACAGCCAGACCGGGATCTTTGTGGTGGAATATTGTCTACTCAAGCTGTGGGAATGTTGGGGCATCCGACCAAATGTGGTTCTTGGACATAGCCTTGGAGAGTTCTGTGCGGCGGTTGCGGCTGGAATATTAGATCTTGATGAAGCTTTGACCCTCGTGGCTGAAAGGAGCAGCCTTATAGAAAATCTACAGCATGGAAAGATGCTTGTGGTGAAGTTGGACAAGTCAGGGACAGAAGAGCAAGTTGATATATTCAAAACTCTGATGTGTCAACGGAAGGACGTTTGCCTGGATTTTGCTGCGATTAACACACCCGAGCAAACTGTTCTGGCTGGGGATTCCGAGGCCATTTTGGAATTCAAAGAGTTTCTGAAAAATAACGGGGGGATAAAGTGCTCCCTCCTCCACTCCACTCATGCATTCCATTCCAGGCACATGGATCCCATGCTGGAGGAATATCGATTGATTGCTGAGAAGGACACCGGCCCCCGTCTAGGGAATGAATGTATTTACATTTCTGGAATGATGGGGAAGGTCTTGGATGTGACGGAGGTAAACGGGGACTACTGGGTTCGCCACACTAGGGAAAATGTCAACTTTCTCCAAGCAAGTAAGGTTGCCTATGATGAACTAGGATGCAGAATATTTTTAGAGATCGGTCCCAATCCCGTCCTCTCCACAATGATGATGATGAACAACAACTGCGACACCAACACATCCTTACTCCTTCCCAGCTTGCGGAGGAATGGGCCGGACTGGGAAACTATGCTAAGCTCGCTGGGAAAGTTATTCGTCCATGGGAGCGCGGACGTGGACTGGGAAGGATTTGACCAATTTTATCAGAGATCCAAAGTTCCCCATCTCCTCCCCACCTATCCATTTAAAAAATCCAAGTTTTGGCCCAAAATTCCAAGCCCGAGGAACACGGAGATTCATCCCCTGCTCGGCTTTCCCATTTCCAATCCAACCCCATCCAGGATGTTCCAGTGTGAGCTGAAGCTTAATAAATTGGAATACTTGAAGGATCACATGATCGGGGACGGGATTGTGTTTCCAGGCGCAGGCTACATGGAAATGCTTCTAATGGCTGGACACGCTGCCATGGAAGGTTTGACCTCCACTTCAGCTCTGCCAACGAGGCCAATTGCAATCAATAAATTTAAAATAAGCGCAGCCCTTGGGCTACAGGAGGACAGTTCCGTTTCATGCCAAACCATTGTCCAGCAAGCCGCGGAAGACGGAGAAGGCTTCCCTGTGGAAATGTTCCATGAGGTTATCAATGGAGAGGATTCAAATTGGATTAGGCATGCTCACGCGACGTTTTCCCCTTTTCTCCATTCCCCTGAGGAATGGGATGTTTTTCATCCCCACCGAGATCTTGCAAATATCCAGCGTATTAAGGGATCCCACCAGGCCCATCCCTTTGCCCCGGATCTCTACGAAAATGTGAAGCAGTTAGGATTAAATTTCGGGCTGACCTTCCGCACCCTTGCACGATTATGGAGGGCTCCAAATACAAATGAGGTATTAGCAGAGGTTGAGACGCCCAAGGACTCTGCTAAATACCTTCTCCATCCCACACTCATAGATGCCATGATCCAAATGGCCATCTTCCACGAGAGGAACATTTTTGAGGAGGGGAACCCTTCCCACAAGTTATACGTCCCAACCGGATGTGACAGGTTTATTTGGTTCAGCCCATTGAAGACCAAGCTCTGCTACGTCCATGCCAATTGTGATGCTCCCAGTCCCATCCTTCTTTTTGACGGTGAGGGGACTCTGGTTGCAGCCCTCCTTGGGGTCACCTCAGTGGAGTCGAGGGTAAGCACAATCAAAGCATTGCTGGAGACACAGGTCAAATCCAGACCTGATTTCTTCACCGTGGAATGGATGCCGACGCTGGGGCCGTTTCAAAATAGGATTGATTTTGATATCGTGCCAGACCCTGTCCAGCTCATTCGGATGGAACCAATGGACATCTCTGACTATTCTGAAGCTGGTATGATTTTGCAAAGGGATGAGAACAATCTGATTGCGTGCTACATAACCAACGCTCTCCAAGGACTGGGCTGGTCCCCGAAATTGAACGACAGAGTCTGCTTGGAGGAGATCGCCACAGAGTTGAAAATTGTCCCGGAGCAGAGACAACTTCTGGGACAATTCTTGATCTTCCTGGAAGAAGATGGGATACTTGAGAGGAGTGGTGATAAGGAGTGGATTGTGAGGGAGTATATGATCCCGTTGTCAGTGGCGGATAAGCTCGTGGGGAAGTACCTCCAACAAGCTGAGAATCCCAATAGGGAAGTCATCCTCCTATTGGAATGCATTGGAAGTAACTTGGGAGAAATATTAAGTGGGAGGAAGCCACCCTTGGAAATCCTTTTCCCCGAATGCGACTCCGCGCCATCAGTTGCAAAATTTTACACGTGCTTCTCCAAAGTATACATGAATGTCCTTGCTCGAGTCTGGTCAACACAACTGGGAGGGATTAAAAAGTCATGCAGGGAGAATCACCTGCCTCTTCCTCACCTAAAAATTCTGGAAGTTGGGGCCGGGACTGGGGCAGTGAGCGGGATCTTCTTGGGTGCTCTGGATGAGGCCGGTCTCCCATTTGAATATGTCTATACAGACATCTCCACCTCCTTCTTTCATGCCGCGGAGGATCGATTTGAGAAGTACAAGTCTTCCATGAAGTTTAAGCGGCTGAATCTGGAGCAGGATCCCATCTCCCAAGGATTTCCACCGAACTACTTTGATGTGGTGATTGGAGCCCAAGTGGTTCACGCTACAAGGGACATACGCGAATCCCTATTGAACATCAAGCAGCTTCTAAGGGCTGGGGGATCCCTGTGGCTTACGGAAATGTTGGGGTCGGACCGGATCGTGGACTATGTGTTCGGACTGACGGAGGGATTCTGGAGATTCACGGACTTGGAACTTAGGCGGGATCATCCCATGCTTACTGGGAATCAATGGGAGTATGTTCTGAACGACATGGGCTTTTCTCAAGTTGGCTATACGCATTACAATAAGATTGGTCTGATTATCAGTAGAGCGGATGCGGTTGCTCATCAAATGGTCCGTGCTAAATTTAATCCGAAGATGCAGATGTGCCTCCAGGATGCGGAAAGATGCTGGCTGGTATTCTGTCTCGAAGAGGAAATGGCATTTATGGAGAAAATAGGGGAACAATTGGGCGGCCTGGAGAGGAGGAAGCTAATTTTTGTCAAGCACAAGTTCACTGGCTCATTTACCAAGAGGTTAGATAACCAGTACGAGATCAATCCAGATAACAAGGAAGATATGACCAGACTATTTGAGTCTGCCTTCAATCCAAAAGATAGAGACCATCCTCCTGTGGAAGGGATCATTGTCACCTGGGGAATAACCGGATCAACGGGAAGAGACCAGAGAGGATTTGCAAAACCGTTCCTCCATTTACTACAGAACTTGATCCACCTTCCAGTGAAGCCCTTACCTAGGCTAGTCCTGCTGACCAGCGGCCAGCACCCAGTTGGGGACATTTGCTGTGGAAATCCATCCACCTCCGCTTTGCTTGGGATAGCTCAAACAGCGTTGAATGAGCACCCGGAAGTTAAACTTAAAGGGATTGACCTGGATCCCCAGCAATTGGATTTGGGACTTGTTGGACTACTCCATGAAATGTTTTCCTCTTTGGAGGATGATGACCCATCCTACCTCACAGCATATCGGGGGAATGTTAGATACGTGCCCCGGTTTAGCCCAGATAAGCTCCTCCAGAACGAGAGGAGCCTTACCCTACCATTCGGAACGACACGGTATTTACTCAACCACTCTCCTGCGAAAACTTTTCAGGGTCTCCAATTTGGACCATTGGAGCAGTATTCCCTGGGGCCCAATGATATTGAAGTGGGGGTGAAATGTACCGCTTTGAACTTTAAGGATGTCATAAGTGTCCTCAAGCCTTCCCCTGAATTCAAGACGTATAATACGATAGGACTGGACTTCTCCGGTGTGGTCACTCGGGTTGGGGTGGATGCCAAGAAATGGAAGGTGGGAGACCCCATCTGTGGATACAGAGTGGAAGGAAATACTTTTCCTAGTCATCTGCAGGTCCACGAGGATTTGGTCACGGATGTTGCTCCCAACTGGAGCTTCACTGAAGCAGCTTCATTGCAGGCAGTCTTTGCAACAGCTTATCACTCCCTCGTCAACGTGGCCAAGGTGAGGGAAGGGGAGACTGTACTACTTCATACGGCTTCCGGTGGGGTTGGCCTGGTAGCAATTCAAATCGCTCAGCAGCTCCGCCTCAACATTATCTGCACTGTTGGAAGTCAGCGGAAGGAGGCATATCTGAGATCTATTGGGATCCAGCACGTGCTCCATTCCAGGAACACCCACTATGAAAAGGCCATCCTTCAGGAGACGAAAGGGAAAGGGGTTCATGTTGTCCTCAACTCCTTGACTGGAGCTGGATTCAAGGAAGCCACTCTTGGAGCATGTGCCCATGGAGCCCGCTTTGTTGAAATGAGTAGGCTGAACATTTGGACGGAGGAGGAGGTGAGGGAGCGTCGACCGGATGTGGATTACACCATCGTCGACATCACAACTTTGGATCACGCCACTCATCACGAGCTGACTTTCACTCTTCGACAATGGATTAGGGAGGGGAAGCTGAAGCCTATCCCATACACTCGCTTTGACGCAGTTGATGTCGGACAAGCACTCAATTTCCTGCAGAAGGCTCGTCATGTTGGGAAGGTAGTTTGCACATTCCCAAGTATTGACCAGGGAAGCTTAGCCAAGGAGGGACGGAGCCAGCTCTTTAACAACCAAAGTACTTACCTGATTACTGGAGGTCTGGGAGGGATTGGGCTGGAAGTGTGCAAGTACATGTTGGGACAAGGGGCACGTCACATCGTCCTCCTAGGGAGGAAGACACCCAACTCAAAAACTGCAGCACTATTGAAATCCCTAAAGATGAAGTGGGATTGCGACATTCAAGTAATGCAAGGTGACATCGGAGAATTCTCAGAATGTCTAGCAATTTTTACCAAAATTGCAGACAGTCTTCCTCCCCTCAGGGGTGTCATGCATGTGGCCGGGACCCTATCAGACGATCTGCTGAAAAACCTCACATGGGACAAGTTCCAGTTCACCTACCAAGCAAAGGTCAACGGCTCCTGGAATTTGCACGAGCTCACCAAGAACTTGATTCTTGAACATTTTGTGCTCTTCTCCTCCTTCGCCTCCACATTAGGCTCCCCAGGGCAAGCAAACTATACTTCCGCCTGCCAATTCCAGGATGGACTGGCCCACTTTCGTAACACTCTTGGACTACCAGCAACCACTATCAACTGGGGTCAATTTGGAGAGGTTGGATTGGCTGCCGGGGCTAACCTACCTTTGGTCCGTGAGTTTTCTCCCCAGCAAGGAATGAACGCTTTGGATGAGATTTTAAGAAAGAATCGGAATCACGTTACCCCAGTTACCTTCAATAGCTCTGCCGACTTCCACATCAACATGTTCCCCCTGACCAAGTGGCTGTTTGGTGACCACCTACAAAAGCTATTTGGGAAAGGGAAGCTCTCCCCTGCGGGGACGGGGGGCAAGGTGGATCACACTCAATTCAGTAAGGATTACGACAGTTGCCAAAATGCAGGGGAGAAAATCGGTGTTATGAAAACAACCTTGAAGGATGCCCTAATCCACGTCCTCCGTCTGAATACGGAGGAGGCCGTGGACGTCAACATGGACTTTGATGAAATGGGGATGGACTCACTGATGATGATCGAATTCCAGAATTTCCTCCAGGATATTTTGAAGGGTCGAGTTACCCTCGTCCAATCAGCTTGGAGTGACTGCACAAATGTCAACACTTTGGGGAAGAGGCTTGTGGAACTGATGGAAGGGGATTCAGAAGACTCCTCCAAAGCTCCCCCAACTCTTGAGGATGTTCGGGATTTGATTCTGAAGGACGCTGTGCTACCGGAAGGGTTGCAAGTTGATAATCCGGGTTCGGAAGTAAGACCCAGTCAGATTAAGACAGTTCTTCTCACAGGCTCAACAGGGTTCATGGGTTCCCACTTGCTGATTGAGCTACTAGAGAGTTGTCCACAGCTGGAGAAGATCCACTGCTTGGTCAGAAGGAGACAAAAAATATCCCCAGAAGAACGGCTCTTGTCCACACTTGAGAAGAATGGCATCCCATTCAATAGAAATCAGTTTGACAAACTTGTGAGCCCAGTCATTGGGAACCTCACCGAACCACATTTTGGTCTTCCAGAAGAATCCTATTTGAAATTAGCTGAGGAGGTGGATGCAGTCATTCACTTCGGAGCTCAAGTGAACCAGACAGAATATTACAAGGACATTCCTGGAGGAAAAACGGGGGCCAGAAGTGTTAACGTGGGAGGTCTTCTCAATGTTCTGGAGTTTGGTTGTAGGACCAAAACCAAGCACATCTTCAATGCATCCACACTAGCTGCCTTGTTACAACCGGTTGAAGGTGATCATTTCACCGAGGAGTGGCCTGACATTTCAGAGCTAGCTGTTGCGACAACCAGTGGCTACTTCGCCTCCCAATATGTTTGCGACGCCTTGCTAAAGGAAGCTACAACTCACCGGGGACTCCCATGCAAATCCTTCAGATACTCCAGGGCAATGGGAGACGTCGTAATGGAAAGCTCCCTATCAGATCAAAGTCTATTTACCAAACTACTCATCTTCTCGCTGAAGGAGAAGGTCATGCCGGAGAAGCCCATCCCGGTCAACATCATCCCAGTCGGGATTGCGGTCAAGATCACCATAAAAATAATATTTTCAGACGAGGCCCCCAATGAAATCTACAACGTGTTCCATCCCAGACCCCACCTCCTCCAGGAATGTTTGGAAATTATTGCCAATGAAATGGGCGCTTCCATGACTAGAATTGATCATTTCGAAGGGAGGGACAAATACATTAAGATTCTTCAGCAGCGCAAAGAACCCAACTCCCAAGAAGCGACGGAGATTCTCGCCGAATTTGAGAATTTCTTCAGTGACGACAACCTATTCTCCTTCTTCTCTTATGCCAACGTCCTGGCTGAAAGGTTTGTTAATAATCGGGATTTCTTTGTGAGCGGGAAGCTCTCAAGATTTGTGCCGGAGTTATATTGTGAGATGCAGTCCTCCTTGGGAATTTTGAAAAGATATATGGATAAAGTTATGGAGGAAGGATTGATGTGATGTTATGGAATGAAGTTCAACTTGCTTTAATTATGTTAACTTCTATACTTAAAAAAATAAATGTTATATCATATCATATCATACTCAACTCAACTCTGTTATCCCCAAGGTCGTTTATTGGCCAATGTCTTTCTCCGGCATTGCATTCACGTTTGATTTAATTTTGATGCAGTGTCTAGTCTCTGGCTGAGGATGGATGTTTGCGGTGTGTAAAGCCATTCCAGTATTTTTTCAGTTCAGAGACGACATTAAGATGGAAAGTATTAAAGGAAGCTAATTCTAGCTTAGCCCATATCCCAACTCCTGGATCATGATAATTTAAAAGGAAAATCCTGCGTAATTACATTTTTTTTCCTTATTCCTAAACGGTTAACCATGGACTATATTATATATTGATTGAATAGGGAAAATAAAGAAAAAAAATTGTTCTAAGCGGTGGAATGGAACGGAAACGACTTGGGGAAGGGTGATGCTTTTTAAACTGGTGGTTTATTGCTGGGATCAAGCTATTCCACACTGACCATTTACGGTCAGTAGTCCACGGCTGACTCACCAGCATCATCTCGCACGATGTCCCCAACGGTTCTTCATGTTAGCTACTGCGGCCTCGTCGACTTCCCCGAGGACCCTGTGGAGGGCTGCGAGAGGCTATGGAATGGGACGATCAACTTGGACAACTGTTTCAAATGTCAATATCCAGCAAAGTATGCGGTTGGGGGGAGACAGGACGACATTTTCTCTCCGGGTCCTCTTCTCGGCACTTTTCTCTACACTCTCATATGTTGTTTCGGGATGTTCGGGATATTTGCTAATGGAATCGTCATCCGTGTACTAAGGAGGAGGAACAAGCTGACCAGATTTGATTTTTTGTTGTGCTGCCTGGCAACCGTTGACCTGTGGAATAGTGTAATGGCTGTTCTTTCATCTACCGCCGTCTCCTTATTTGTCCTTAAGATGGGCCATGAATTACTGAACGTTTCCACCTATGTCATCACCATCATCATGTTCTACGTCGGTAATTAGAGTCATCACAAATTTTATCTTCTGTTAAAGTTAAAATGATTCAGATCTAAAATCATCCTGTTTTTTTTTAGGGAAGTCCGCCTCCTCCTATCTCACAGTTTTGATCACTGCTGAGCGCTACATTGCCATAGCTCATCCCTTAAAATCCCTGACATTGCTAACTAGTCGAAGGACAAAGTTAATGATCCTGGCGTCACTATTGTTGGCCGTCCTCATCAACTTCCCCCGTTTTACGTCCATGAGGATTGTGTA